>OVBE01002169.1:0-23960 GCA_900406425.1 Iberis pinnata | reverse complement strand
GCTTTCTTTCCCTCTCTCTCTCACGCTCTCTCTCTCCCTCTCTCTCTCTCTCTCTCTCTCTCTCTCTCTCTCTCTCTCTCTCTCATCCTTAAATTTGTTCTTCATGTTCTTGAACTTGTGAGCTAAATTCTAACATGGTATTAGAATGAGGAATATGACAAATGGTTTCAAGAAGACCAAATGGTTCTCAAAGATATGCAAGGCTCTCTTGAACCAACTCTCTTGGAGGCATACTACTATTATGAAACAGCCAAAGAACTTTGGGATACTCTTAAAAAGGTCTTTGGAAACGTATCAAATCTAAGTCGAGTCTTTGAGGTTAAGAAGGCCATCAATGAATTCAATCAAGAAGATATGGAGTTCAATACCTACTTTGGAAAGTTTAGAGCTCTTTGGGCTGAAATGGAGATGCTTAGAGTGAACAAGACAAAGTGTTTGCCTTACTTCTCAACCTCAATTCCGGATATAAAGACATAATCAAGCACATACTTAGGTCCGGCAAACTAGGAAGCCTTGAAGAGGTTTGTTCTCAAATTCAAAAAGAGCAAGGAACTCTTGGGCTATTCGGTAGAAGAAGGGAACGTTCCTTAGCCAACAAAGGAGTATACAATCAAAAAGAAAAGAGACAACTCTATTATAAACATTGCAAGAAAGAAAACTGCACCAAGAAGAAGTGATGGCTTCTCCATCCTTATCTTAATCCACAAAAGTTCAATGAGAGAAGTGGTCCATCAAATGGGCCAAGATCGAGGTTATACAACAACAACTTCCGAGCAAACAATGCTCAAGAAGAGTAGCCTAGGCACAAGGAATGGGGAATGGAGGTGGGAAGCTTGAGTCAAGGAGACCTTAAAAAGTTTCTGGCCATGGTCTCTTATCATCCATCTCGTGAGACCGTAGCCAAAGAAGAGGTTCTAAGTGACTATGTGAAGAAGGCGGATTTGGATGCACTTGTCAAAGATTTGAAGGATGCAACCAAGTCTGGTAACCTCATTGGTAATAGTATTGGTGAATCTTTATTAGCTAAGAATGTATTTAACTATTTAATATTATATTCAGGTGTCTCTCATCACATGATTAACAACTTGGATTTAATAGATAAATTGGAATCGGTCTTAGGAGATGTGATAATAGCTAATGGAGAAAGAATACCAATTAAAGGCATTGGAAAGCTTAACTTATTTAATAAAGAATCAAATGCTTTCTATATGCCTTCCTTTACAAGCAATCTATTATCTATTAAGAGAATTACGAATGACCTTAATTGCAATGTTATCTTCCGGCCTAATGATGTTGTGTTTCAGATATTGAGTCAAATGGAGCCCTTGGTATGGGTGAGACCAAAGGGGGCTTGTATGTAGTTGAAGACACCAAGACGAATTCTCATCCTTATATCTTATCTTATGTCTTTAATTTTAATGTTGTCCATGAGACTAGTAGTTTATAGCATGCTAGATTGGGTCATCCTCATTCGAGGGCTTTAGAGCTAATGTTGCCAAGTTTTTAATCTAAAAATTATGAATGTGAGGCTTGTATCCTTGGCAAACATTGTAGAACCATTTTTCCTAAGTCCTCTACTATTTATAAAAAATGCTTTGACTTAGTACATTTGGATGTATGGACATCACCATGTGTTTCTAGGGAACATCTAAAAACTTTGTTACATTCATTGATGAAAAGTCAAAATATACTTGGTTAACTCTTATGCCATCAAAAGATAGAGTATTAGATGCTTTTAAAAACTTTCAATCACATGTATCTAACCATTTCAATGCGGAAATTAAAAATTTTAGATCGGATAATGGTAGAGAATACACAAGTAATGCATTCAAAGATCACCTAACACATCATGGCATCCTCCATCAAACTAGTTGCCCTCACACACCCCAACAAAATGGAGTGGCTGAGTGGAAGTATATGCACTTGATGGAGGTGGCTCGGTCTATGATGTTCCAAACTAATGTGCCCAAGAAGTTTTGGGCATATGCGGTTGTGGATGCTTGCTACCTCATCAACTGAACCCCTACAAAGATCTTACATGACATTTCTCCCTATGAAGTTTTAAATAAATCTAGACCATCCATTGATCACTTACGAGTTTTTTGATGTGTTTGCTATGTGATGATTCCAGGGAAGCAAAGGACCAAGCTAGATGCAAAGAGCATCAAGGCAATGTTTCTAGGCTACTCCATGACCCAAAACGGATACAAGTATTACATTCCCGAAACAAGAAGAATTATTGTCTCAAGGGAAGTTAAGTTTATGGAACATAAAGGATGAAGATAAAGATTGAGAGAATCTAAAAGATATCTCTACATCTTCATCTGGCTATGCTACCAATCTCATAAACATTTTAGAAATCCTTGGGCTAAACATTGGTGACCCTCGGCCATCATCATCACTCACTCAAGATGAGCCACAACATGATGATATAGGGAATGAGAGGCCTGAAAAAGTTGAGAAAACTCATCTTGAACATGAAGGGGGAATAAAGAGTACCAACAAACCGAGAATCAACAAGAAGAGGTCTTGGAGACTCATGATAAAGATGAGCACTCAATGAACCAAAAAGTGGAAAAAATCAAAGAAGTTGTCCCCGAGTTAAGGAGGAGTACTAGGACAAGACGTCCTTCTAATTGGATCAACAAAAAGGTATACTACAACAATGAGGCAGTGGCTCATCCGATTCAAAGTGTATGCTCCATGGTCAACTTCCCATTAGAACATCAAACTTTTTATTGGAAAGTTAGATCAAGCTAAAATACCAAGGAGCTATGGTGAAGTCCTTGAATAAAACGTATAGAGAGAAGCCATTGAAATAAACTCAAAGCCATGGAGATCAACCAAACTTGGTATGAAGAAGAATTACCAAAAGGCAAGAAAGCTGTGAGCTCCAATAGGTGTTCACAATCAAGTATAAAAGCAATCGTGAAGTGGAGAGGCACAAGGCAAGATTGGTAGCAAGAGGTTTTACACAAACCTATGGAGATGATTACCTAGATACATTTTCACCCATAGCTAAGCTACACACATTAAGGGTTATTCTCTCTATTGCTATTAATATTGAATGGGATTTATGGCAGACGGATATCAAGAATGCATTCATCCAAGGTGAACTAGAGGAAGAAGTGCATATGTATCCACCACTAGGACTTGGAGACTCAATCAAACCGGGAAAAGCTCTTAGGCTAAGAAAATCAATATATGGTCTTAAGCAATCATCAGGTGTTGGTACCACAAACTTATTACCACCTTAATCAAGAGAGGGTTTTCAAGATCCGAGAGTGAGCACACACTCTTCACACTCCATAGTCAACAAGGTAACATTCTCATTTATGTTAATGATATTATCATATCCGGGAATGACAAGGTAGGGATTCACTCTACTAAAGAATTCCTAAAAATTGTTTTTGATATAAAAGACTTGGGTGAGCTAAAGTACTTTCTTGGTATAGAAATTTGTAGATCCAACAAGGGTCTCTTTCTATCCCAAAGGAAGTACACACTTGATTTATTGAATGAGATATGAAAAATAGGCTCCAAGCCGGCCAAAGCTCCATTAGAAGATGAATACAAAGTTACTAGAGAGGGGGGTTTGAAGACAAACCATATGAGGACATAGATCGATATAGGAGAATGGTGGGAAAGCTCATCTATCTAACAATAACAAGACCAAGCATTTGCTTTGCAGTCAACCAAATTAACCAACATATGCAAGCTCCTAAGGAACACCATGGCAACATGATTGATCAGATTCTTAGATATCTCAAGGGAGCTCCAGGACAAGGATTTGGATAGGATGCAACAAAAGCACTAAGATAGTAGGATATTGTGATGCAGATTGGGCTGGTTATATGGTGGATAGGAAGTTAACAACCGGCTATTGCACCTTTATAGGAGGAAACCTTGTGACTTGGAAAAGCAATAAACAAAGTATAGTTTCATACTCAAGTGCGGAAGCCGAATATAGAGCCATGAGAAAGCTTACAAACAAGCTAACATGGTTCAAAGGCTTGCTAAAGGACTTGGACATTGAAACTAAAAGACCTATCACCACGCACTGAGGCGATACACATCTCCTCCAACAACGTATTCCATGAAAGAATCAAACATATCGAGGTAGACTGTCACAAAGTCAGACATATGGTTGAGCAAGAAGTGGTCTTACCATGTTATAAAAAGAGCTCAGATCAACTAGCATACATTTTCACTAAGGCGGCAAGCCTGAAGGTATGTGAGTCCATCCACCCTAGGCTTGGACTCACTAACCTCATCAAGGAATAGAACCTCTAACCATGAGTCATATACTCCTTTTCCCTTAGTATGTTTTTTTCCCATGTGGTTTTTCCTACTAAGATTTTTAATGAGGTATGGTTCATAGTTCCAAGCTTAGATATGAACCAAGTCTAAGTTTGAGGGGGAGTATTAAAATAAAAAGGCTTAAGTTCAAAAATTCTTAGGAAAATACGCATCAAACCAAGACACAATGAGGTGAATCACCCAGTCAAGACGCAGTAAAGTGAATCACCCATTCAAGACGCGGTGAGGTGAATCACCGCGGTGAGATGAATCACCCAGTCAAGACACGGTGAAGTAAATCATCCAGTCAAGACACGGTGAGGTGAATCACCATGGTGAGATGAATCACTCAGTCAAGACGCGGTGAAGTGAATCACCGCGGTGAGGTACATCACCCAGTCCAGACACGGTAAGGTGAATCACTCAGTTAAGACGCGGTGAGGTGAATCACTGCGGTGAGTTGATTCACCACGGTGAGGTGAATCACCTAGTGAAGACACAGTGAGGTGATATACCATGACATGCGTCTTGACTAAAAAGAAATCATTAGATTATGCGCATAGTCCTTGTCTTGTCAACTTGTCTGAAGCATTAGTAATTTGTATTTGACCTAGTCTAGAGTAGTTTTCAATTATTCTCTCTAGTTCTTAAAAATATTCTTCATGTTTTTGTGAGCCTGTGCATTAGCCCAACTATTGTTAGGAGTTAAGCCAATGTGTTATTGCTTTATAGAATCAAAGTAAATAGCCAAAAAGAAGAAAAAAAACTTTTTTGAAATATCATAAAACAGGGTAGCCCTAGATTTCCTAGTCTTAAATCTTCCTCTATGTGTACAAACCAGAGAATTCATCTTTTCTTATCTTCCCAAACATCTAAACAATGGTTATAACTAAACCGAACATTTTCAAAAGCATTTAAACAAGTTTACAAGATAGTAAACCGGATTCAAATACTCAAACACTTCTTTTCATTCTAAAGAGTAATTAGAAACCATGACATTAGCCGGAGAAGCTGAGTGTATATACACAAACTCCATGCTTTTGCCCGCCGGTAAAGATTGCATCCATGATGGAAAACCATATGAGTTTCCGGTTTTTGTCACACCCCATATTGGACCGTATAGCTTAGTGATTGATAACTCTAGATTTTTCAATGTTTTCGTAGATCTATTGATTAATCTCGTTGAGTATCTGTAGTATATTTTTCCTTGGTTACTCCATGAGCTCGTCATCTTTTGTGATATGGTAATGAGACTAGGAGTAGAAGCTGCAAAAAATAAATCAAATTGGTTAGAATCTTATACTTACCGAAATGGTTTTCCACAATCAGTTGACACAACAAATCTAAGAGACAACATACCAGGAGGCTTAGGCTTAGTCGGTTTCTTTTCTGGTACCGGTGGTGGTTTTATGATAACCGGACTTGGATTTGGACTAACACCTGAAATAGAAACCCGGTTAACAAAATTGACTAAATTGACCAAAAATTTACTACCGGTCGAAAGAAAAGTTTGAGTAGCAACAATTAAACTAGGTTAAGATAAAGATTTTCAATCAGACAGTGTAAAGTTGGTCAAAACCGTTAAATCTTACCGGGGAGTAGTTGGTCAAAACCGGTCGAACCGGAAATTAAACGAGCTAATACACCAAGAAGAGGTGCGTTATTGTAAGTAGCTGGTTCGGTTTGTTCATAATTATCCCGTTCGTCAGCGAAGTTATCATAAGCATCTGGTCCACCAACAAGAGCTCCGGTCAAGACGTTAGGATCGTTTCCTTTACGGCTATACCACGTGGCATAACCACCTCTACAAGTCACAAACTTTTGATCGTCCTTGAAAGAAACAATCGATGAGCCACGGTGATGAACTTGCCGAGGATATGTATTTCCATATCCAACCATGTAGCTAGTCGCTCTAGGATTGTCTCCAAGAATGTAATCCACTTGTGATTTAGAGAAATCAAGGAGTTGTGATGGAGAAACATTTCCTTGAGAACAACGGAGGTTTGTTTTGGAGGAAGAGAGATAGTCGGAGTAAACGGCGGCTAAGAATGAGGCACTTGTGACAAATTGCATATTATTCCACCGTTGCCGGAATATCAAACCGCCGGGAGATTTACGAATGTTCTTAGTGCTTTTACCTAACAATGAGCACATATACTGTTCTGCTTTCTGTTGGTATCTCTCAAACACGGCCGTGTGTTCTCCGGCTCTCCCTTGCATTAAAACCTATATATATTAAACCAAACAAAATTTCCGGTTTAGTAATTTACACCAAATTGAATTAAACCGAATGGTAAAATTGAAGTGTATACCTTAGCGACAAGGGTTTGGACACCAGCGTATTTAACATCCCAGCCAAATTCAGTCATGGACCAGCCAGTACCACCCATCGAGTCGCCGTTGTGACCGAGGTAATCTAAGTAATATTTATCATTTGTTGCTTGGTATAACCACGCTGCAGCCCATAGTAATTCATCCTGGTTACACAAAAATGTGTTTGTGAGAAATTTTATTTTTTATTTTATTTTAATTATGTATAATTTAAAAATATGACAAATGTGAGAGAGGGATGTGTTTAATTTTAATACGTTGTAACCGCTAACTGAGCCATAGTACTTCTGTGCCACGGTTATGCTGCTGTCGTATTTGCCTCTATATTTGTCCGCAAATTCAAATAGCTGTCAGTATAAAATAGCGTTACTGTCAGTGCAAAATCGTTAAATATTACGAAATTTGACTAGACTCAGATTCTTAACTTTAAAACCAAGCATTAGATGAACTCTAATTAAAGTAATAAAATCAACCTTGTGTTTAACCGAACTAAATTTCAACAAACCGGGATATTAAACCTTAATTTTCTAATTTAATTTTATGGTTAATGTGAGTGAGGTTTAAGAACCTGATGAGCGTGACGGAGTAGCTCGGCAGAGTATGATGGATCAGAGCGACGGAAAACTATAGAAGCAGCGGCCATGGCGGCAGCTGTTTCTCCGGCGAGATCAGAACCAGGATTGTTCCGGTCAATCTTGTAAGCTCTACGGTCAGTAGTCATTTCCTCTGGTCTTTGCCAACAGTAATGATCAGACTTGCCATCTCCCACCTAAACAGTTACAAAATATTACCATGTAAACAATTAATTTAATGTTACAAAAAATAATAATTAATTTAATAAATAAATGGGAATTCTCAAAAATAACAAAGGAAAACGAGGTTTAACACACATTTCCAAAAAATTCTAAAAATATCATTTTTCTTTTAAAATATGACAAATTTAAAATAACTTCAAAATTTCATATTTAAACCCTAAAACCACAAAATCAAACTCTACCTCTTCGAAATTAAACTCTAAATTCTGCTTAGTGAACCTAAATCCAAAATCATAAATTTTAAATTCTTAAATTTTATTATTTTTATATTTGTGGTATTTTGGAACATTTGGGAGTGTTGTATTTTTGAAACTTTTAGAAACTGTGATATTTTTGAAATTTGAATTCTTTTGATTTTATAAGTATTTCGAGGAATTTCTTATAAAAATGAAGTAAAAGTATTACTAATTTATTTCGATTTAAGCAATGTCTCTACCAATATTTTTCTAAGTGATATTTTGATAATTTTTTGTACAAAAATTTTAAATTATATAACTTATTTAACTATTTAGTGGACGTTACAAAATTTTAACCGTCAATTAAAATGAAAGAAAAATAGTATTAATTACCTCTCCGTAGAGAACGTTAGGTTCAGGATGGGCTTTGATAAAATAATCAGTTCCCCACTTAACAGCGTCAATGGCGTGGCCAAGTTCGCCGTTAGATTCTAGTTGGCCACCGTATTCAATAATGCTCCAGCACATTGTCGTCACCGTGAAAGCCATCGGCAAACCAAATTTAACATTGTCTCCGGCATCATAATATCCTCCCACTAGATCCACCTGTTCAATTTTTTTTTTTTCAAGTTAAATTTAGTTGAACTATCATAACCATCTTTTAACACTTCCAAATGGATGATGCAATAGTATTTTTTTTATTTATTAAAACACTATAATAATATAACTTAGACCAAATATTTAAATTGTAATATAATTTTAAAATATATATTACGGTTTTCAAATAGTTAACAAAACAAATACAAGAAAAGATGATCTTACGCCGCTTGATTTTCCGTCTTCAAGACCAGAGTGAGATCGCCATGAAACCCTCTGATTAGAAGGGAGGTGTCCTGATCTTTGAGCTTCAAAGAAGAGAATGCTTTTACTTAGAGCTTGTTTATAGTCATGCCCTGAAATTGCAAACTCAACTAATCCAAGAAGAAGAAATATAATCGAAATGGTAGAAGTAGTAGAACCCATTGATTATATTTATGTGAAATTAAGTAAGAAAGTTGTATCCTCTTTTTTTGCAATCAAAGACTCAAAAGAAGAGTGGGTCCTGCTCGGACTTTGTTAAATTTGATTTCTTGGATTAGTTCATCAAAAGTTTGAGTTCTTTTTAAAAAGAGAAAAGGAGAGATGGTTTGGTGAAGGAAGATGAGAAAAAAGAGAGGTTTTATATGGGAAAGAAAGTGAAGGAAGGTACTAGGAGGAGAGAAAACGGCAAGAGTATATTAAATGATGATTTTTTTTTAAATAAATATTCAATATTTTTTTATTATGGTAGTATAGTTGTAGCCTAGCTTTTATGTGAATGTAACAATGTGTCGGCAGGCAAATACTTTAGGTGAAAAATTTTAAATTAGTGGCTTAATCAAAACATGTGTGTTTGAAGTTTGGAATATAACAAGTGCAACGACCTTCTTCACTACACATATCTTAATTTTGACATTTAGTAATGGACAAGATTTGGAATTATTTAAGAAATTAAGAGAACAATAACTAACAGTTGTCCTTCCGCCCATTATGGAAGCTCCGAATCTTCCATGCATCTAAACAGATGGCTTTGAGTATCATCAATTTGCTTCTTTATACATTAACTGATTTCCCTGTTTCTTTTTTCTTTTCTTCTATTATTGAGTGCTTAATTCTTAGCCCACACACCAGAATCTAGTTACACTTCTTCGTTTCGAATAAAAGTGTCTTCAATTAAACACATGATCACATTTTAGCTCAAATTTACATAACTATATGTTATTATTAGTAACGTATTTACAGATTCTCTCAAGGATGATTTGAATTCATCGCCGGTGACGGTCACGATATGCCTCAACGGCGGCGTTTAGGGCCGGATTTCCTCACTAACCACCGTTCAATGAGCCCTCTTTTCAGCTTTTTGCCTAATCAGATTTGGCAAAGTTTCCTTTCTTTTATCCTAAAGAATCCCTTAATTGTTCATATGCGAGATCTACTCAATCATCTCTGCAATATTATGACAAAGAGGAAATCACGTTATGATTTCAATCTCGATCTATTTACTAAGGGAGAATTCTTTTCATTTACCTTTGATTACAAGACACAATTTGGTTTCCTTTTTCTCTTCCTGAAGGAGTTGATATTTAATCTCTCTGCCTTTCTCTGTATCTTTCAAACTCTACCTTTTTTACTCTCATCTGTTTTTCCATCGCCATCTAACTTTATTCCCATGGCATCACAATCATCTTTGGTTAACAAATATGGAGACAAAGGTAAACCACAACCTTTGGACGTACCGGATTTTGACAATTCGGTGTATCTCAAACGTTATGAACGTACGTTGGTGGGAAAAGTTCTCAATCCAGGAACTCAGATCCCGAAGCTGAAGACCATTCTGTCACTATTCCCTTCATTTGGAGGTGCAATGGACCTGTTCATGGCTATGAATTAGATGGTGGAAAATTCCACTTTAAATTCCTTAAAGAGGAAGATATGAAGAAGGTTTTAGATGGTCTTCCTTACCATTTTGATGGTTGGTTCGTACCTTTGGAGAAGTGGGCTCTGACTATCCGTCGTGATTTTCCTTCCCAAACTCGGATTTGGATCCGCTTGAAAGGTGTTCCGAAGTTTTACCGGGCAGAGGAGACTCTTAGAACTATAGGTTCTGATTTGGGAGAGGTCCTTGAATGCGATGTTGATGGTGGTCGTGTGTTCATCACCATGGAATGTAGGAAGCAAATCTATTTCTCCAGAGAATTACGATTTGCAAATGGAGATGTGATTCGTGTGAGGTTGTACTTTGAGAAGCTCCACAACTACTGTACTAGATGCAACCGTATCAATCATGATATAAAGTTTTGTCCAGAAGGTGCTTCAAGAAGAAGGGACCAGCGTGATAACCAGTCAACACAGTCGATTGCAAATATCACGGATTCAGCTACTGCCGATGTTGATATGCTTTCGCCAAGACGTGTGGAACCTAGGGTTATTACGGCGCCTCCAAACCCAGATTCGGTGGGTACTAGTGCATCAAGGATTCATGTTCCTAAAGTCTCTGCCAAGAGAAAATTGTTTAGCGATGAAGAGGAATACCCTAATAGAGCAGACAATAACGCAACAAGGGATTGGGTTTTTACCTCTTTTCGCGATTCGGCGAATTTGTCTCAAGCTCTGGCTGGCTTGCCTTCTACACCGGCGCCAGAAAAGTGCTTGGTCGTGATTTCGGCGGATGTTGGTGTGGAAGTCCGATCCGGCGGCGAAGTGTTTCATCAGACCAATCATATCGACTTGAACGAAGCTTCAAACGGTGAGATGGGGATTGCCGATGGAATGGATAAGGCCCAGCAGTTTCAAGGCTCATTAGGTTTGACTACAGCCCACTCACCTTGCATTGGTCCAACGAATGAATCAGGTGGTTCCTTTGGGCTATCTAGTGTGTTTATGGCCCAATTGTCCGAAGATCATATGAGTGACACACTAATGTCTAATTTCGGCCCGTTTGATAGTCCCATGTTAATTGGGCAGAATGTTTCTGAGGGAATTTCTGAATTTTCCCAAGTTGATTTTACGGAGATTATATCCCCACTAAGGAGTGTTATGGGGCATACTAATTCAAAGGATGAATCACGGTTTGATAAGGCTTTACACCCGAAGAAGAAGATTTGTCATGATCCATTCAAAGGACATAAGCTCCGGAGACAAACTGAAAATTTGCAAGGTAACCCTAAAGTCTGTGCTGAATTAATCCCATCCCACTCAAAGATGGACCCTCCTGGAGGAAATAAGTTTGAGGATAAAGTAAGCCAGGTGGTTGAGAAGCAACCACCGGCAGAAGAATAGATGATTCTGAGCTGGAATTGTCAAGGAGCGGGAAGCTTCTTGGCAATTCGTCGACTCCGGGAGTTTCGGCGAAGGATGTTCCCAGGGGTTTTGTTTCTTATGGAGACCAAGCAACCGCGAGATTTCCTCCAAGATATTCAAGCGCACCTTGGTTATGATTTTTTATTTACAGTTGACCCTTCTGGTCGGAGCGGGGGATTAGCCCTTTTTGCTCTTTCAAATTTTCAAGTTGTTGTTCTTTCATCTAATCAAAATGTAATCGATACTATAGTTACCATTGAAAGCAATAAAGTCTTCATCTCTTTTGTTTATGGGGCACCTGCTCTTACAAATCGTGAAAGGGTCTGGGAATATTTAAAACGGATTAGTACTAGGCGTTTTGCCCCTTGGGCCTTAATTGGGGACTTTAATGAGATTACAGATCATCATGAAAAACAGGAAGGCCGAACTCGTAGCGAGAATTCTTTCCTTGACTTTAGGCTTATGAAGCAATGTTGCGGTATGGTGGATTTTCCATTCAAGGGTAATTGTATGTCTTGGGTTGGACGACGGGGTACTTATACAGTTCGTTGCCGCTTAGACCGGGGTATGGGAAACGAAGAATGGTACGATCTTTTTACTCATTCCTATATCGAGTACTTGAGTTTCAATGGCTCTGATCACCAACCAGTACTGCTACGGGTGTGTGAGAAACGTTTTAACGGGGCTAAGAAATTCCGGTTTGATAAATGTTGGGTCATAAAACCGGATTTCGAGAATATCGTCCGAGCTGGCTGGACAGCCACAGTTCCTGCCGAGAGTGTCAATATCAGTTCTCGTATAAAGTCATGTCGAGGCGCAATCTCGAAATGGAGACATAAAGAATTCCTTAATTCCGGAGAGTTAGTAATGGATCTTAAGAAACAGTTGGATCGGGATTATTTTGATGATGCCTTTGTTCATGACATACCACGGTTAACAGATGCACTACGTACGACTCTGTCCGCAGAGGAACTTTACTGGAAATAGAAAAGTCGTGTCTAATGGCTGCAGGAAGGGGATCGAAATACCGGTTTTTTCACGATAGTACCAAACTCTGTCGCGCGCGTAATCGTATTATTGGTCTTCGGACGAAAACAGGAGTCTGGTTAGAGAAGGAGGAAGAAATTGTGCAAGAAGCTACATCGTTTTTCAATCTTTGTTTAGTGCTTCTTCAACGACTCATATACAGGAGGCTCTTACTCCCTTGACAGCCCGGGTGACTCCGGAGATGAACTCCAGGTTAACTGCTCCGATTACGGCAGAGGAAGTTAAAGTAGCTTTATTCGCAATGGGACCAGAAAAAGCTCTGGGGCCAGACGGTCTGACCGCACTTTTTTACCAGCGCTATTGGCACATTGTGGGCCCTCACTTAACTAAGATGATCCAAATCTTTATGCTGAGAGGTAATATGGACGTTTCCATAAATGAAACCAGCATCTGTCTTATCCCTAAGACAGATCGTCCACAGGGGATGAAAGAGTTTAGACCCATTAGTTTATGCAACGTAAGCTATAAAATTCTATTGAAGGTGCTCTGTCAACGTTAAAAGAAGGAACTTCCTTATCTTATTTCGGAAACACAGTCAGCTTTTGTTGATGTACGTTCTATTACGGACAATGTTCTGTTAGCTCAAGAAGCTTTCCATGCACTACGTACTCAATATAGTTGTAAAACGGGTTTTATGGCAATTAAGACTGACATGAGTAAAGCCTATGATCGGGTGGAATGACCTTTGTTACGGCAATTAATGTCCAAACTTGGTTTTGACGATATCTGGATACAATGGATCATGGCTTGTGTAACTTCTGTCACATATAGTGTTCTAATTAACGGTTCCCCAAAAGGACGGATAGTCCTCACCAGAGGTTTAAGGCAAGTGGATCCCCTTTCGCCCTACCTTTTCATTCTTTGTACGGAAGCGCTAATTGCCAATATAAGGCAACAGGAAGAATCTGGTCGGTTGGATGGGATTCGGCTAGCTAAAAAGTGTCCATCGTTATCCCATCTCCTTTTTGCTGATGATAGCTTGTTTTTCTGTCGGGCTACCCTGGCGCAGTGCCAAACTGTAGCCAATGTTCTAAATTTGTATGAGAAGGCCTCGGGTCAATGTATTAACCTCGACAAATCCACTATCCTATTCGGGACAAAATTTCCCCCACAGCATCGTTTACTGCTAAAATAACGTCTAGGTATTTACTCGGAAGGCGGCAGTGGGAAATACCTAGGGATACCAGAACAGTTATAGGGATCAAAAGCGCAAATTTTTGCGTATGTCCGAGATCGTCTCAACAACCGCATTAATGGTTGGTCATCCCGTTTCCTTTCCAAGGGTGGCAAAGAAATACTTCTTAAGTCGGTAGCCCAGGCTTTGCCAACGTATGTTATGTCTTGTTTCCGCCTGCCTATGACCTTACTTCGGAAATTAACAAGTGCTATAGCTGCATATTGGTGGAATTCCTCGGGGAAATCCAGTGGCATCCACTAGGTAGCGTGGCAAAAACTATGTCTACCCAAAGGGTGTGGGGGTTTAGGTTTTCGTAACCTACAAGTTTTTAATCAAGCACTGTTGGCAAAGCAATTGTGGCGGATACAATCACAACCAGAATCTCTCATTGCTCGAACCTTAAAAGAACGGTATTTTAAGTCTGGTGATGTTCTGCAACCAGCGCGTTTGTCCAGACCGTCTTATGGCTGGCGAAGTATTATTGAGTCTAAACCTTTGCTTATGCTAGGAATGCGACGAACGATAGGTACGGGGGCTGATACCCATGTCTGGCATGATCCATGGGTCCCTTCAAAGTTACCTAGACCTGCCTATAGTTATGCGACTACTAGAGAGCAGGACCTTCGGGTTTCAGATTTATTGGTGGCCAATACTTCCATCTGGAATATCACGTTAATCCAGGAGATGATTCAAAAGGAAGATATCCCATATATTCTCTCGCTTCGCCCATCGAGGTTGGTAGCAGATAACTATTGCTGGCACTTTACAAAGTCTGGCACCTATTCGGTGAAATCAGGATATGAAGTTGGTTTAAGTGCATAAAATGATCACACGAACATAAAATGATCACACGAACGGTTGGCCGACGCAACCATCAATAACGCCCATTTTGGCTCAAATCTGGGATTTGTCAGCACCTGCTAAGTTACAACACTTTCTCTGGCAAGCTTTGTCGGGAGCCATAGCGGTTAATGAGCAACTAGCGAAACGAAAGCTACGAACGGATGATTTTTGTTCGCAATGTAGTGCAAACCACGAGTCTGTGAACCATGCCTTATTTACTTGCCCCCCAGCGATTCAGAGTTGGGCTCTTTCAGGTATACCAAATCCACCAGGGATTTTCCCAAGTGATAATTTATATCAGAACTTTCATTACCTGCTCTCCAATGCATTGGATGAATCATCTGTGGCACATATTTTCAAGCAATTCCCATAGATTATATGGTATATCTGGAAATCGCGTAATGCAAAATGTTTTACAAATTCCTCATGGTTTCCTCCAGATATTGTAGACCTTGCAATAAAGGAATCGACAGATTGGTTCTCAAGTCACCCTAGGGGACAGTTTTTACGGCCCTCACTTAATCCACAACCAGTGTTACAATACCCGGATTTATCCCCCTTGATTAGTTGTTGTTATGTTGATGGATCATGGAAGATAGGTGAAAACCTAAGCGGAGTGGGTTGGACTTTATTCTCGGATAAGGGAGAACCAATTCTAATGGGTTGTGCAGCTATTAGACGCGGCACTAATCCCTTACATACGGAGTTGTTGGCTTTGATATGGGGGATGAAATGTTTGCGGATACATCGCATTAATTGCCAAGAGTTCCGAACGGATTCGACAGACCTGATTAATCTTCTGGATAGCCCCTCGGAGTGGCCCGTTTTCCGTGCAGAATTAGCAGATTTGCATCGTCACAGGCAAGAGCTCCCAAGTTTTAGTCTCTCTTATTGTCATAGACAAGCGAACAAACACGCTGATTCACTTGCTAGGGAAACACGAAGGCGTAATATTTTATCCTCTTATACAGGGTCTTCACCACCACCGTGGCTAATTACTTTTCCGTTCTAGTGTTTTTTGTTTTCTTTTTCTTTTTGTTGTCAAAAAAAAAAATTTTATTATTATTGATAATTAGTTTGATATGTTATTATATTAACTTTTAATTTTACATATAATACATGCATATTACATATATATATAATCAAGATGACAGCACAATCAGATAAGTTCTGTATGATTTGTAAGTTTAAGTTTTTTTATATATATAAAAAAAAAGTTTAAGCTTTGAAAAAAAAACATGTTTGCAAAAAAAGATTCAATATGATCTTGGTCCTGGCATTTTGGGAGTATGAAAAAAAATAAAAAAAAATTAAAATTAGTATTTCATCTATTTGTTTATGGGTCATAATATTTTTTAAAACATTTCTACATATAAAAAATTAATTTACGTTTTGGAAGCCTATAAAATGTGAGAACGGGCTTATAAAATATGGGAGTAAATTCTATGCCGATGTTTCAGTTGGTTATGCCCAGGGCCGGCCCTAAATACGATTAATGGTATTTAGCTTTAAAATTTTTATTTACAAGAGTTAGGGTTTGCAAAAGAAAAAAAAATCAAGTTAATTCACAAATTGAATTAATTAACTCGATAAAAGTATGATACGAGCAAATTGACTCGTATTGAGAGATAATGATATTGTGAACGAAAGTCCCTTTAAACACGAGATCTGCACCTATTGATCTTATATGAAGTGGTTAAATCTTGATTCAACCAATTTAGTGGGCTTTGCGCGAGAGGTTTTTTCGTATATCAAGATTAGCTTTGGCACTTTTCTTGATGGACCAAATGGTAAGGAACAAGACAATTTAGTGACTCTACAACAAACAGAAAGTTTGAACTTTTCAAAGAAAATCGAGCTGGGCCAGAATGTACACAAGCCCACTGTAATCACAAAACAAGTCGAAGTAAAGAAGACGGTTTCGACCGTTGCAAATTAAGACAAAATTGGGAAAAAGCAGAGTAAACTGAAAAATTGTGTGACAAATCAAAACAGATTTGCAGCCTTGGGATTGTTAAACACAACTGATGAGTGATATGTGTCATTAGGTTAAAAGAGGATGAATTGTAGCTTTAATATAAATAGATTCAATGTTTATATCCAAAATTTCGAGCTTAATGAAATAAAAGTTTCAATAGTTAAGGTTTTATTCTTCTTCTTTCATGGTATCAGAGCTATGGAGCTCTATACATATTCATCTTTAAACATCAAAAATTGTGTCACAATCAAGCTTACAGAGAAGAACTACATGCTATTCTCTCGAATCAAGGTCTTTTAGGCTTCATCAATGGAGCTCTTCCTCAGTCTGCACCAACAATCCTCGTACCACACATAGATGGAGGAAACACTGAGACTGTGAAGTCTTGGATTTTAGGTGGTGAAGTCTTGGATTTTAGGGTCACTTTTGGAAGACATCTTAGGAGAAGTAGTTAGTGTTGTCACATCTTACAATGTGTGGCAAGCTTTGGCTCATCATTTCAACCGAGTGTCATCATCACGGCTGTTTGAACTACAAAAAAAGCTTCAGACAACATCAAAGAGGGAAAAGTCCGTGGCTGAGTACTTAAAAGAGGTAAAGAGTATATGTGAACAACTTGCTTCCATTAGAAATCATGTACATGAGAAAATGCAGATTTTTGTTGTTCTTCATGGCTTACAAAAAGAGTATGAGCCAATAAAGACAAGTATTGAAGGATCTATTGATCTTCAGCCAACTCCAACATTTGAGACCATTACGCACATGCTTATAAGTTTCGATGACAGACAGCAAGGATATGCTAATGATCTGTCTGTTTCACCTCATTTGGCTTTCAATGTACTGAGGACAACTGACAACTCAAACTACTACAAAAACAATAGAGGCAGAAACAATGGTTACAACAGAGGATATGGTAGGGGCATAGGCTCCTTCTCTACAAGAGGAAGAGGATTTCAACAGCAGATTTCATCCTCATCAAGCAATGCAAGCTCATTTGGTGATGAAAACATACCTCTTTATAGAATTTGTGGAAAACCAGGTCATTAAGCTTTGAAATGTTGGCATAGATTCAACAACAGCTATCAAGCTGAAGTTCTTCCAAGTGCTCTAACAACCATGCACATTACTGATGTCACTGAAAATCCTGGTCATGAATGGTTCCCTGATTCTGGTGCAACTGCACATGTCATTAACTCAACTCACCATCTCCAGCAAGCCCAACCATATGCAGGAATAGATGCTGTAATGATTGGAGATGAGAATCTCTTACCAATCACTCACACATGTTCTACTAGCCTCACTTCCACTACAGGTAACTTACCTCTAAAAGATGTTATGGTTCGTCCAGCTATAACAAAATCTTTATTGTCAGCTTCAAAACTCACACATGATTACCCGCTCTGTTGAATTTGACATTGCTTTTGTGCGTATTAATGATAAGGAAACAAATAGGCTACTTATTCCGGGAAGTAAACATGATGGGTTGTATATGTTGGAGAACAACAAATTTCAAGTGCTTTATTTGTCTAGACAACAATCTACTAGTGATGAACTGTGGCACAGACGTTAAAGGCATCTAAATCCTCATGTTCTTCAATAATTATCTGCACAAAATTCCATCTCAATCACCAAAATAACCAAGAAGATATGCATTGCCTGTCAACTTGGAAAAAGTTTGAAGTTACCTTTCTCTACATATGTTTTTACTGTTACTAGACCTTTAGAGAAGATACATTGTGATCTTCGGGGTCCTTCACCAATAATTTCAAATCAATGATTTAAGTTTTATGTAGTTTTCATATACAACTACTCAAGATTTTTTTGGTTCTATCCTTTAAAGATGAAATCTGATTTCTGTCAAATCTTCTTGAGTTTTCAAGCTTTGTCGAAAATTAATTTCATAAAAAGGTTAGTGTTTTCCAATGTAATGGGGGATGTGAGTTTACAAGTAATAAGTTCACAACACCTTAGAAGCTGTGGGATTCAACAACAAATATCATGTCCATACACCCCTGAGTAAAACAGGTTAGCCGAGAGAAAACACAGACACATTGTGGAATTAGGCCTGTCTATGATGTTTCAGAGTAGAGTACCACAAAAGTATTGGATAGAAGCCTTCTATACAGCAAACTTTCTAATAAATTTGATTCCATCTGCAGAGAGAGAAGCAATCCTTATGGGATTCTCCATGGATCTGCTCTTAGTTACACATCTTTAAGAGTTTTTGGTTGTGCCCGCTTACCAATGTTGAGAGAATACAGAGCAAATAAGTTTGATCCAAAGAGCCTAAAGTGTGTTTTTTAGGCTATAATAACAAATACAAATTGTACAAATGTTTACTTTCTTCCATAGGAAGAATATATATCAGCAGGCATGTGATCTTCAATGAAGAGAGCTTCCCTTTTGAAGATACATATGCATATCTGTTACCAAAACCAACAAATAATCTCATGGCAGCCTGGTATAAAAGCTATCTTTCTCAATAATTACCACAGAATACAAGCATTGGTCCATCATCTGCAACTAAGTTTGTAGAAAGCAATGACTCAGTTACTAAGTGCATAATGCCTTCTGTTATACCTCCTACAAGCATTGCATCACATACTATAGTCCCTGATTTGCCACTTCTAGAACAGTCAATAACTCAAAATGATTCAGACTCAGCAACTCAACAACAACAGGTTAATACTGATTTACCAACTGCTAATGAATCAGATAGTCTTGAGTGAACAATAGGCTTAGATCATGCTTCTATAGGCAACAACTATCATGATTCATCAAGCAATACAGGAAGAGGCAGGTCTAGAAAAATAATTAGTGTGGGGCATAAACAAAATTTATGTTTATGTACAAAAAAAAACAAAAAATGACATAGGTGAGGACTGAACCCTCCACCTTTAAGAAAATAGAATTAACCCTAACCAACCAAGCTAACAACTCAATTTAGTATGTGGCACATGCCCCATACTTTATACATGTAGATCCGCCCCTGAGTACATGTAGCTCAGAACCAGCTCACATACCAGAACCTGAAGTCATCACAGAACAAGATTATGTTTTAGAACAAGCTTTTGTTTTAGAATAATTAAGCTCATGTTTCAGAACCAACACCCATCTTAAATCAAGTTCCTATCATAGCTCAACCAAACCTACATCCTATGACAACCAGATCAAAGGTTGGAATCACAAAATCAATCCCATATATGTTCTATTTACTCAACAAATTTCATATCCTGAACCAAAGACAGTAACAGCAGCCTTGAAGGATAAAGGTTGGACAAAAGCAATGCAAGAAGAAATGCAGAATTTTGCAGAATCAAATACTTGGTCTTTAGTCCCTCGAGAATCTTAAATGAATGTCCTTGGAAGTAAGTGGGTGTTTTTGAAAAAAATTGAATGCGGATGGGTCTCTTGACAAGCTGAAAGCCAGACTTGTAGCAAAAGGATTCAATCAGTCTGAGGGTATTGACTATTTAGAAACATATAGTCTTGTAGTAAGATCAGCAACTATAAGGACTGTTCTGGACATCTCGACAGTGATGGAATGGAATATAAAACAAATGGATGTTAAAAACGCATTTCTACATGATGATTTAACAGAAGATGTTTACATGGTTCAACCTGCTGGATTTGTCAACAAAGCCACACCAAAATATGTGTGCAAACTTCACAAATCTCTTTATGGCTTGAAACAGTCTCCAAGAGCCTGGTTCAATAAATTCAGTAGCTATCTACTTGAATTTGGATTTGTATGCAGTATGAGAGATGCCTCATTATTCATCTATAGCCAAGGCAAAGACATAATCTTACTCTTACTCTATGTAGATGACATCATAGTCAATGGAAACAACTCTGAAACTTTGCAGAAGCCGCTAACTGAATTGAATTCTCACTTCACAATGAAAGATCTTGGCCAGTTATATTACTTCTTGGGAATTCAAGCACAATTCTATTCTAAGGGAGTGTTTCTTTCTCAGCAAAAGTATGTTGAGGATCTACTTGTAGTAGTTGGAATGTCTGAGTGTTCCCCTATGCCAATACTTCTTCCACTACAACCTGATAGAGTACATGATCAAGAAAAAATGTTTCATGACCCAACCTACTTCAGAAGCCTTGCAGGTAAGCTACAATACTTAACTCTCACTAGGCCAGACTTGCAATATTCAGTGAACTATGTATGTCAAAAGATGCACAACCCCAGTGTCTCTCATTACTCACTACTAAAAAGAATCATCTGATACATAAAAGGAGCAATTACCATGGGAATTTCATTCACCAAAGACACAAATTTCACTCTAAGATCCTATAGTGATAGTGATTGGGCTGAATGTAAGGTAACAAGAAAGTTTGCAGGTGGATATTGTACATTCTTAGGCTCTAATCTGATATCGTGGTCATCAAAAGAAGCAGCCAATAGTTTCAAGAAGTCCTACTGAAGCAGAATACATGACACTCTCTGATACAGCAACTGAAATAACTTGGCTATGTGCTATCTTAAAGAAAATAGGTGTTCCACTACATAAGTTTCCATAGGCGTTTTGTGGCAACTTATATGCAGTTTACTTAACTGTAAATACAGCTTTTCATTCAAGAACATAACACTTTGAATTGGATCATCATTACATTCGGGAAATAGTAGCACTTGGTGCTATTGTGGTCACACATGTACCAGCTTATCATCATCTTGCAGATATATATACCAAGTCCTTGCCGCATCATTCATTTTCTGAGTCAAGGTTCAAACTTGGTGTAGCTAAGCCACCTACACTAAGTTTGAGGGGGGGGGGGGGTTAAGGAACAAGACAATTCAGTGACTCTAGAACAAACAGAAAGTTTGAACTTTTCAAAGAAAATCGAGCTGGGCCAGAATGTACACAAGCCCATTGAAATTACAAAACAAGTCAAAGTAAAGAAGACTGTTTTGACCGTTGCAAATCAAGACAAAATTGGGAAAAAGCAGAGTACTCTACTTTTGTAGAGTAAGGTGAAAAATTGTGTGACAAAATCAAAACATATTTGTGAGATTGTAAACACAACTAATGAGTGACATGTGTCATTAAGTTAATAGAGGATGCATTGTAGCTTTAATATAAATAAATTCAATGTTTGTATCCAAAATTTTGAGCTTAATCAAATAAAAGTTTTAATTTTTAAGGTTTTCTTCTTCTTTTTTCACCAAATTCGATCTTCGATTGTCTACTAATTCAGTTTTAAGAGTTCTTTTGAGATGTCTGTCAAACTGTACCGAAAATAGATTTAAAATCTAATTTGATTTTGGCGCACAATTGATGTTGATATATATATATATATATATATATATATATATATATATTGTTATATTGCATAAATTTTTTCTTCAAAAGCGGAGAAATATGTATTTTTGACAAAAACATGTAAAACGTATTTTAAAGAATGAAATTATAAAACATATCTTTGTCAATCATTATAATATTGTTTTATCAAATTTGGAAGTAAAATATTTTCGTTAGTACATGGATTCTTCACAACAAACAAAATATATTTTTCAAAATTGGAAGTAAAATATTTTAGATAGTAGATGGATTCTACACATCTAATAAAATATATATTTTTTTCAAAAAATGGAATTAAAATATTTTAGTAAGAAGATGGATTCTTCACAGTTATAAGTATATATATTTTTGACAAATTTGGAAGATATTTGATTGACATTGCCAAATGCCAACTAATGATGAACAGTGTGGGACTGGGAACACATGACAAACAATACACGCTCCGAATTTAATTCTCCATCCAGAGAAAAAAACACTATTTTTTATATAAAAATGCATAGCCGTCAAAAATTGATTATGTAATATAGAAAAAATTGACATGTGAGAGTAAGAAAGTAAAAGGTAGGTCAAAAGTCATAAGTGCATATATTTTCAGTTGAGTTCCCAACCGTGATAAACTACCTACCCGGAAAGGAAGTTTCTAATTACAACTTTTTCTTATTTAACTTTGTTAATATATACCTAAAATACTTAAGATACTTATAATCTATACATCACATAGTCGGATCCGCATTTGACATTTGAGTTTCAATTTTAGATTTAATAGTATATATCAATCAAGATTTAGGTTAATAAGATTGGTGACTAAAAAGCATGACCGTCCATAAAATTTTGAAAACTTAAAAACAAATTTTAAAAAGTTGAAGATAATATTCATCTATTTGGTTTTTAAACCATAAATTGTAGATTATATATATAAAAAAATTATACGTTTTGGGAACCAATAAAATATGGAAAAGAACTTATAAAATATGAAAACATAGATGAATGTTTCATTTGTCTATACCCAATGTTTGCCCTACTAAAAATCCTATGTCATTCACAAACTTTGTAATTCCACATTTGGTTTACATGTTGAAACCACAAACCATGAGATCGTCTTGGTATTTTTGTATGATTTTTTAGGCAATTTAGTTTTGAGACGTCTGCCAACTAACTCTTAAGCTCTATGGTGTAAAACTAAATTGCCTAAAAAATTATACAAAAAAAATTAGTTGACTAAAGTTGGGAGTAAAATAAAAGTTATGTCGAAAATAATCTAATTTTAGTATAGTACAAACCAAATATGAAGATTCGTTTATCAAAGTGACTACCGACACAATGAAATGGGCCCACCATGTTGTTATTCACGATTTTACTCCCTCGTGCGTGAGAGCCTAACAGCTACGTCATCACGTGCCCACACGTGCTCAAAACCTTGCAACAAATTGGAACGAACATACATCAGAATTTTCTGATGAGATTCTATCGAACTTTCATAAATTCGTACACTAATTACTAATATATAACTATGAAACTATTAACATAATTGTTTCTCTTAATTTTTTCTAGGATTGATTTTACTAAGACCTCCTCAAATATATTCATCCAAACTATTTTCCTCGTTATTTTGTAGCTCTTTAGAAAATTCTTTGAACATTTATATTTTTTTTATCTAACCCCCAAATTAATATATTTCATCACTAAACCCTCCAAAATTAATCTAACGTACATAAAATATCGGGTTTATGTAAGTTATTTAGTAACCAGTTGGTTTTAATTAAGTCTCAATCGCGATTTTTATCGCGTATTATTATTTTAGAATTGCAAATTAAACTTATCAATTGCCTGGAGGGTTTTAATTAAATTCTTTTTTCATTTCAGAAACCTTCTGGAAACTCTATAAAAACATGTGATTACATTTTGGATACATATACGTGTTTTTTAATTTACAATAATAATAAAAATAGTTAAAAATATAAATAACTTTCAAAAACCTCAAATAGTATTTTTATAATTGAATGAAATTTAAAAGATTAAAAGTCGTATACTCGAACTATCCGTATTTTCTATTACCCAATCCATTATACATTATCAAAACAAAAATTAAAAATCAATGAACAT
>OVBE01002168.1:0-31929 GCA_900406425.1 Iberis pinnata | reverse complement strand
ATATATATATATAAGGATATATTTTTGAATTTGTATAGAACATTCAAATACATATAAATTCAAGTTTTAAATACGAAATTATCTTAAAAATTCCTTTATTTGAAATCTGTGGCTAATAACATCAAATCAAACATTAGATAAGATAGTGCAATGGGTTATAATTAAAAACAAAGATGTCTTTTTATTTAATCATCTTTGTGTTGTGCTTGTAGTAATGCCACCATAAACTTATATTTTTGCCGGTGTCGGAATATTCTCGAGCCTTAGAAAAATTCAGAATAGTTTGAGAGTTTTCAAAATTTAATTATGAATTCTGTTCAAAAAGAAGAAGGTGGATTTGACCTTATTAAACATGAAGGAAATGATGCCAATTTGATGATTTTCAATTTTAAAAACCTTTATTAATTTATAATCCTAAAGTCAATTGATTCGCTTTAGAATCTTTTTCTTCTAAATTCAACATAACTACTTTTTTACTTTTAAAAATAACCTAACACAATAATTCGACCGGTAAGTAAAAAGTACTAAATGTTTGTTTGACTTTAAATTTAACGATGCTATATATCTTTTTAAAAAATTTATTTCTTTTTATAACAAATAATTTATTAAAAAATAGTCTATTGAAACAAGAAAATATAGTTTTAGCATTAAAAATTGTATATACATATAATTTATTTGCAATTGAGAACTCAAATTTCTCAAATAAAATGAAATGAAATATATATTAATTACAACAAAAGAAGAAAGATATATTAATTTCTTTCCTTTTTTTATAAAGATTGATTTATTTTTGGGAACTTTCAAAACTAACACAAAAACTAGGTTTATTCCAAAAATACTACACACTTCCAAAAATTTCAAAAATACCACAAAATGTTTTTGTTCCAAAAATACCATAAAAATGTTTTTGTTCCAAAACCACAAAAATTTGAAATAACTTTAAAAATTCAAATTTAACCTAAAAATCCCAAAAATCAAACTCTACTCACTTCAAAACTAAAACTCATAACTCTATTTAGTGAACTCAAACTCAAAATTTTAAATTTTAAACCATTAAAATTCATTTTTTTATGTTCGTGGTATTTTTGGAACACTTGAGAGTGTGTAGTATTTTTGGAACTTTTGGGAGCCTGTGATAGTTTTATAATTTAAACTTCTCTTGATAGTGTTTCAAAGAATTCCTCTTTATATTTTTTATAAAAGTATATTATCAGAGGTTAATGTGTAAAATTTACCGACCAAAAGATTTAACATATTAATGGGTTTAAGGATTTTTTATAGAGGTGTTCTCAAAAATACCACCAAAAACTATGTTTATTTCAAAAATACCATGCACTCTCAAAAGTTTCAAAAATACCACATTTTTTTCCAAAAAAAATAGCTTTAAAACTTCAAATTTAAACTCTAAAACTCCAAAACCAAACCCTATCCCTTTCAAAAGTAAACCCTAAACTCTATTTAGTGAACCCAAACCCAAAATTTTAAATTATAAACCTTTATAATTCACTTTTTATGTTTGTTGTATTTTTAAAACATTTGAGAATGTGTGGTATTTTTGGAATTTTGAGAAGTGTATAATAGTTTTGGAATTTGAACTTTTTTGATGGTGTTTCAAGGAATTTTTTTTTTTATATTAGTTTAAATATACATATGAATTATAATAAGGTTTAGTGGAAGGCGAGAGTGCATGTGAAACGAATAATTGGTGAGACATTAAACCAATCATTATGTTAGTTTTGATTGGACTATGTAATTGTAAAGATGATTTACATAAATTAACACTTGTCACGGTTTGTTATCAATTAAAAAAATGATATCCAATGTGTGTAAAGAAATAGAGAATGTCGTGGAATCTTTAGCTCTTTTTTTCTTCTCTCCTATGATTTATTTATATATTTTGACGTCAAAAATAACCCTTTTTAAAATTACAATAAGACAATGACATTCGAATATTCGGAAAATGTTTTTTCACATGGTAATAAATGGACAATACATTATATATTTATTTCTCGAGAGGGTAACTTTGGAGATTTTAAAAATGGTTTGAGTAGAGTGGTGATTGGTAAGTGTTGTGGATGTATATATTTTGTTGTATAAAATTAGTTGTAAGGAATCATTGTTGTGGTTTTAGGATTTTATCTGTAGAAATTTTGGCGGTAGATTTTTAAAATAAAATTTTTGTAAACTTTTTTTGTAGAAAAATAAAAAATTGTAATAAACATGAAAAAGATAAATAAATAGATCGAGACAAATAATACTACTAAAATGTGCAAGCATCGAATTTTTAATTTTGAAAGTGAAAATAATCATCTCTTATAAAGTTTATTAGTTCATAAGTTTTACGTTACCTTTTCTTTTGTTTTCAATTTTATATAAGATAATATTAGGGTTTTTAGTTTCCTAAGTTGTTGTTTTAAAAAATTTTAAAAGTAAAAAGTTTTTTTTTGAGAGTCCAAATTTTTGGGCTGTGAGTTTTTGACTTTATACGACAAAAAATAGTGCAGACAAAAACTAAAAGCTGTAGAAAAAAAAACATAATTGGTTATGGTTTTGCGCTGTAGAGCTGTAGAAATTTACAAACAATTTACATATATAACGTTTCTAATTATTTTTATGTAGGTTTCAAATTTTCTATATACTTTTAAAAATGTACAGCCTTAATTATTATTTTTTCTTGTTCATCTTCTATTTTTGCTCTCTAATTAAATCAAATATTTTTTGGTTTAAAAAAATGTAAAATTTTCCAATGTACCACAAACAAGTTAGAAATACAACAGTAAAATATACATATTTAATTTTACAAAAAAAATAAACTATAATTATAGTTCAACCAACCATCTAATATATATATATATATATATATAATTTTTGTTTTATTACGCTAATTTTGATGACTAAGGAGTTCGTGGAATCTTAATTTTTTTTGGAGAGCAGATTCTCTCCCACCGTAAATCGAATCCAGAAACATAACATCACCAACAATTGCGTTTGAACCAACTAGGTCAACTGAGTAAACTCTCTCTCGACTCTCTCTTGTAAACTCTCTCTCGAAAGCAGATCTTGATCTGCTTCTTCAGAGACCTGTGGAGTGAGCTGCGGCAAGGAGAGACCCCCGGGCTCGTCGGTGAAAGCCAACACCGGCGAGCTCGCCCACGGACCACCTTCTCCCATCGCTTCTACACACTTTCAGGTTCTTCTTCTTACAAAACTTACGGTGGTCTCTGTCTGGTGATTTGAAGCCGTTTCCTCGGTGGCGTTTTTCGGCCAGATACGTCACGGCGGGGGAGCTAGAAAGTCGGCTAGGCTAGGGTTCATGGATCTCGAGGTCGTCTAGGGCTGTCTTTTCGGCTAGTTGGATGCTTCGCGTTTACGGCGGTCGTGCGGGAACCAAGTCTGCCGTGGAGCATGTCGTCTTCCTCCTAGACAGTGAGTCAGTCCGTTCCCAAGGCGCCGGAAACCTATCCATGTCTCCAAACCGGTCGTGGTAAGCCTCTACCCAGTTTCCTTCTCCTCTTCTCCGGCAGAATCCAACGTAAGCGGTAGTGGTAGCTCCGCTTCAGATAGACGTCGCCGGGTCATCGGACCTTCGCTCGGTGAATCCGCATATATCTTCGGCGGCGAGTTGATAGAGTTCTTCTTTCAACATTAGGGTTTTTGTGGGCTTTAGGTTTTTGCGGGCCTGGACTTCGAAGCCCATATTATGAGTTTTGTTTTCAGTTGTAAAATGATTGTGTGTATTAGTAATGGGTTGAAGTTGTAAAGTGAGTTATATTTGGCTCTATTAATATTAAACCCTTTATTAAAAAAAATAAAAAAAAAATACTGGGTCAACTTACTGTTGGTAATTGTTAGTTTTAATATGAACGTACTTGTATTTATTTATTGAATTGTTGGCTGCCTAGTATGAATACAACTACATTCATATCTTTATATTAAACCTCCAACATAATAATTGATGGGAAAATAAAGTAAAATAAACGTTTCCTAATGATAGTTCTTGTTTTCACCAAGAATAATCATATTCTCTGTGAGCTTTTACTTTTCTTCTCTTTCGAAGTACCAATTTCCAACAGCTACAGCAATCCCCTGTTTTATATCCATCATCAAGGCAAAAAAAAAACATTGATTTTTAACAAGGTAAAAGAGTGTTTTTCTTCTTTAACTAAAAAAGTGTTATTTCTTGAGTATTCCACAAAATATATAGTTTATATATTATTATTTTTTGGTCAAAAAATACATAGTTTATATATTATTATTTTTCAGTCAAAAAATACATAGTTTATATATGTTAAAACACTACATAGTTCCTATTATTTCAAATATCATTTAAATATTCTCTTTCCAAAAATATTACAAACATATAAATCAAATTTCAATGGTTTCGAATTTAAATTTTTCAATTTAGGTTCACGAATCAAAGAAATTAGTTTTGAAAGAATTAAATTTTAGTTTTGGGATTTATGATTTAAATTTAATTCTATAAGGTTCAAATTTGTAAAAAATTGTGGAATAAAACATTTTTATGGTATTTCCGAAACCATTAGAAATTTCTATTATTTTTTATATAAAACTTAAAAGTAATGTATTTTTAAAAATTCTCTTTTTTTTTTAGTTTAGGTTCACGAATCAAAGTTTAAAGTTTAGTTTGAAAGAACTAAATTTGTAATATTTTTTGTAACAAAACATTTTTGTGGTATTTTCGAAACAAATTTGTAATATTTTTTTATATAAATCTAAAAAGTAATGTATTTTTGAAAATTCTCATTTGTCTTTGTTGGTTTTCACCTTATCTTTACTCATTTGAGAATTTGGAGGAAACCAAGTATCTTGTCTCTCTGCTTGGCAATGAGCCCATGGCGAGTTAATCAACACACCATTCTTTCTTGACATTGCAAACGTTTTTAACGCATTTAACATGCTTATCTGGAAACCTATATAACTCAGATTTCAAATGCAAAGAAACAATCTTGATCAGCTCTATTAGCATTGTTGGTATCTCAATCACAAACAAGAAATTAGTTTCATTAATAATATTTCAAACATACCTTCTATGACCTTCATTTGAGCCACATTGCACTTAAACTTGAAGCTACATTCATGCCAAGTGCCACTTGGATCAGCAGATTTTGGAGCTATACTATTCCCAATCTGCAAAGATAACAAGAAACACAATGATCCATCATATATTGTTGTGAAATCGTCTGCGATTTTAGGTTAGAAAGAAAGCGAGAAATCGTTTGAGGCAAATACCCTGGACTCTAGGTTTCTTTATTGATCAAAGCAATCGTGGAAATAGCCACTAATTTGGTTGGGGTCAATTTTTATTAACAACAAAAACGTAAAATTAAATTTAATACAAATTATCTAAAGAAAGCACGGTATAATTATTCGAATATTAAAGGAAAATTCTCAAAAAATACTTGAAGTACTGAAAATTTGGATTAAAAATAGGGGTGGATAAATAAACCGGAATCGAAAAATCTGAACTAAACTGGAATCAAACCATAATTTTAAAAAATATATATATGTTTTATGTGTGAAAAGTATACATTTTCGTATTTAAACATCCAAACGTCAAATAAACCACTAGTTGTGTATATTTAAGTGCCTTTTAAATGAAAATCCGGATCGAAACCAAGATATAAAATTGAAACCGAACAAAACCGTAATCGAGCCGAAACCTAATCTTATTTCAATAGTTCAAACGGTTTTAGTTTTTACAAAACCGAAAAAC
Source organism: Iberis pinnata (assembly GCA_900406425.1). Lineage (NCBI taxonomy): Eukaryota > Viridiplantae > Streptophyta > Magnoliopsida > Brassicales > Brassicaceae > Iberis > Iberis pinnata. The sequence continues at coordinate 26,195 of OVBE01002168.1, read as the reverse complement.
TATAGAACCAAAAAATCGAATCATAACTAACCTGTAAACCGGAATTTTCACCCCTAATACAAACTAAAATAAAGCAATATCATATGTTGGTTTTATAGTTTTTCGGTTTCTAACACATTTTGTTGGGGTCATTAAAAAAATCTAACCATTTTTATTAAGTTTATATTACAAAATACACGGCAATAGTTTTTCTACAAAAATTAAGTGGGGTCATATGACCCCACAACTTATTAATTGTATCCGCCACTGGATCAAAGTGTTAAATTTTACAATAAACTAAAACTCGTTATATATAGTTTCAAAATTCGATCCCATTAGAAAAACTTATAAATTTTTTTTTTAATAATTCTATTGGACCCTTTAATATTATTTATGTCATATTTATAACATATATAAAGAGAAGTTCAAGATAGAGATATTAAGTAGCAATTAATTGATATAAATATATTTACCTGCCATGAATCAAATGCTGAGTTGAGAATAAACAGTGGGGTCTTCACTTGGTTGATTATGTTTTGAGGAAAAAAACACTAAAGAAGACAAATTAAGTTAAGTAAATGAGAAACTATATCAAGAAAACATAACAAGAGCAATGAGAAATGATTATATACCGAAGTTGGATCAAGATGGTTTGTACATGTGCTAGGAAGAGTGTTTTGCAAACCCTAAAAGTTAAATACAAAACTATTTGGTTAGCCTTTTATTAACTAAATTGTTGTGAATATCCCTGCGAATTTAGGTTAGAAAGAAAGAGATAAATCGATTGAGGCAAATATCCTGCACATTGAAGTTTCTTATTGATCAAAATGTTAAGTTTTACAATAAACTAAAACCTCTTATATATAGTCCCAAAACTCGATCTCATTAGAAAATCCTATAAAATTTTCTTTTTTCTTAAAATAGACCGTACCCTTTAGCCAATTCTATTGGGCCTTTAATATTTTTATACCATATTTATAACACAAACAAATATAAATTTTTGTATCTCTAAGTCATAATAAACCGGTCCAACTAATCTAAACCCAAACAAAAAAATGCACTAAACTGAATGACCAAACTTAAACCCTAATTATGATGAAGAAGCAGAAGTGACTACCAATATTAGACCACATGACATTCACAAAATAGTAAATGTTTAGGTATAAATGATAATATTTATCACAATAAACATTTTCTCATAACTTTCAACCAATAATATAGTTTAATATTCTTAATTAATATTCTTAAGAAATTAATAGATAACGTCAATAGTTGTACCTGTGTGTTTACGACACCAGAATACATACGCCTTAAAGTATGTTCTCCAGATATGTCAACACTTCAAGTTACATACAAAGACATAACCAACTAGTTAATATACTGATTCAGCCAGACCGGTCTTAAGATTTAAAAAATTTGTAAAACCGCAATTTACAACGAAAAATAAGCTAAATTATATAATCTTTTTAAAATGAGACATTTTCTTAACCAAAATTTTGAAACTAAAATAATGGACCGCAAGCTAATGCTTACTCTGCTTGTATTCAAGACCGGCTTTGGATTAAAGTCAGCACCGGTCTTGAGGCCAAGGAGAACAAGCACGAGCTTGCAGCCCATTTTATATTTTCAAAATTTTACTTTAAGAACCGCTCCATTTTTAAAATTTTATTTTAAGAACCGGCTTATGTTTTTCATTTTGTATAGCAGTCTTTAAAATCTCAGGACCGGCTTTGATTAAAGCAATATTTTGGAGAGAAAAAAACTCACTCACGTATCAAGGAAGAAGCCAGCATCACTCATGCATTTAACTTTGGTAGTAAGAGGAAACAAGCTTTTAAAATCATCACAGCGTAAAATCGATGAAAGACCTCCCGCAGAACATCCATTTAGCAAAGCCTTTATATTAATTAAATCATATATATTATTAAGTTCATTCATGATTATGTTTCTATATTTGCTATAAAAAAAAATTGTGAATTTTTATAATTTTTACATTAATATAGAATATCCATTATTTAAAAGAAAAGAATTATAGTTTTGGTTGAAAATTAGTCAAAATATCATTATTAATCCGTTTTAGTTTAAGTGATGTTTTGAGGATTTTTCTTTTCTTTTTTATATTTTTCGTTTTCAAATGCAAAAATTTAAAGTTATAAAATATTCATATTCTTAATTAATTATTTTTGTTTAAATTAATTATGGTTTATGATGTAATTATGAAAATAGAAAACTAAATGATGTATTTTATTAATAAGCTTACAAAAATCTTAAACATCAAATAATATGAAAAAAATAAAATATTTCTTATTAAATTTTTGTCGAAATATTTTTCAAACTAATTTTATTTTCAATTGTGGTGATTCTTTTTATATATATATGTCATAATTTGGTTTAGAAAAAGCAGTTTTTTAAAAAAAAAAACACAAAAGTTGGATGAAATTTTAAAGTATATTACCTGGTTTGCCTGACGCATGCCCTTTGACATTAAATCATCCATAACAGCTAAAAATATACGTCTTCCTCTAAACTGGAGTTGAGCAGCCTAATTGCAGTAATTAACCATATCAGAATCGGTCATAAAATTTTAAAGACCACAACATAATATAAAAGGCATGGGTTGATTTTTAAAACAAAATTTTGAAAGTCGGTTGTTAAAGTAAAATTTTAAAAATATAAAATAAGTCACAAGCTCGTGCTTACTTTACTTGGCTTCCGAACCGGTTCTGACCATATATATGAATCTCAAGTTAATGATTTATCATGTAATGCATAGACTATATATATATATATGGTGGTTCAAACTAAATTAACCTTGTTTTCACTGTCGCCGGAAAAAGATGCGCCATCACAGTACCTGACTTTGGGGCTGATTGGTGATTCAACTGTAAGGGCTGTAAGGACTGCTAATTATTTTTACAGTCTCTACCATTTAAATTGATTCAATCAGACTTTTAACTGTAATTTAATTTTAAAAGTGGTTACAGTCACTTTTACTCTTTTATCACTTCTCCTTTGATTTTTTCTACAGTCCTAAAAACGTGGCTGTAAGTATCCACCACCTTTAATGCTAATTTCTATTGTTTTTTTGTTTAAAATCCTGTTTGTTTTGTATCTTCATTTAAATAATATATAAATGCATTTTTTTGTCGACCTCAAATGCCTTTGTTAACTACAATGTTTATGCATTTTGTAAATAAATTAAAATTTATAATTATTGCATTTAATAATATGTTCAAATTTTAAGAGTACCACACACTCTAAAAATTTAAAAGATTATTATAAAATTGTTTTTTGAAAAATACCATAAACATTAAAAATGAATTTTAAGGATTTAGAATTTAAAATTATGGATTTGGGTTCACTAAGTTAAGTTTAGGGTTTTGTTTTAAAATGGCTATGGTTTGGTTTTGAGGTTTAAATTTGGATTTTTAAAGATATTTCAAATTTGTGGTATCTTTGGAACAAAAACAAATTTTAACATAAGTTTTTATATATTAGAAGTTACAGTCACACCTTCAACAGTTTTAGTTACCAATCAAACTTTTACATTCATTTAAAATAAAAGTCACAGTTCTTACAGCCAAAAGCCTACAGCCAAAAGTCTACAGCCAAAAGCCTACAGTCACATTCCTTACCAATCACCCCCTTTAACTTTATTCCAATTGTAAAAGTCTACAAACATTGATATGATTTTGCCCACACACACAACAATTAAAAAAACATCAAATTTCTCTATAAACAATATATAATCAGAAGAAAATCAATAGAAAAGATTAAAAAGTTCTAAAAAAAAATTTAACTCGATAGAAGATTTAGTACCAAATAATAAAATGTTGTAATAATTATGTACACCAACAAACATCACAAAATATTTTATTTTGGATTATAGACCAAAACTGATACTAGAAAGAGTTGGGGGCCGAGTGTAACGCCCCACTCTTTGGACTGCTACTACCAAACCCAATAATCTTTAATATGATATTGTCCGTTTTGGACCACAAAGGTCCGCACGACTTTTCTATTGGGTACTACTCCAAAATGCCTCATACTATTTTGGGAATTCGACTTCTTATATACTAGTCAATCTTTGGTTAATTTTCCAATATGGTATATTTGCATTTGACCACACATGGATCCCACACCGAGACCCGATAGGGTAAAGAAAAATAATTTCGCAGTTCCGCACCTAAAGAGAATCAATCCCTTGCCTGGACCAATCAGACAACTTCTCCTCAAATATGGTAATCATTAGACCATGACCGTTTGGTTCATATTTTCTAGGTTATAATATAACCTAACATGGTGTTATTTCGCCTATGGTAGATTAAGGATCTTTGAGATCAGACCTGGATTTTCAATGGATTTATTGCTTAGTATTCCTGTAAAAGATATTTCTTTCTCCATTAATGTTGAAGATCCAAAACTACTATTTTTACGGTACTGACAACTTGTTACACTATCACACCAAGCACCACCCTTTCAACAACAAAAAAAATGGCCTTAATGATTTAAGTAATCGATGTTATATTATAATGTTAATAAAAATGATAATATATGTTACATATACGAACCGCCAATTGAATGATCCAATTATTTGTTCCAGAACCGTATCCACGATAAAAATGATATCCTGGTACTGATCCATCTAGACACACTGGCAAAACAAAGTTAAACTTATGTCATTGAAGATGTTAATTTAGAACCTTAACAAGTAATATTTATGAGATAAACTATGGTTTTTATTGTAATGTTTGTATGCTCTTGAGATCTGTTTCCTTTAAACAAAACTAAACAAAAGTATTTTACTAATCATAAACATAAAAGTTATCAATACACATAATCTCTTCAGTACCTAAAGTCTGATTTTTTCGTCATAATTGTATTGACAAGACTCGATCCATAACTATTCTCTGTCATGCAGGGTTTTGTAGATATATATGTAGAGTCGAATTCCGGTGAGAAATGATGCAGAGGTGAACATTTAACCACTTTTCCATTATTTAAAGTCTGACTTAGATATTCTAATTTAAACGATAATTTTTATTTGTAAAGCCTCTTTTTCATTTTTTTCTAAATGATAGTTACAAGTTATGAAAAACTAAATTATATATACTTTTTGACAAACTAAAAACCTTATTTTCTCTAAACATTGTATTACATTTTTTTCAATGATTTTCTCCATTTAAAAATACAATTACAAAAATGAAAAAAATCGCAATAAATAGACTCATTCTAATGAAAATGTTTTAAATTATAAATTCAAGTCACAGATTAAGATGACCACATCAAAGCTTGATAAAGATTCCAAAAATTAGACAAAACAAACAAAAATATGGAACATGATGGTTATCTTTTTATTATTATTATTGCTTTTGTTATTTTTCTTTGTTAATTGTTAGATTTGCACATCAAATGTGTTTGATGATATTTTATCTTATTTGTAATCTGACTAATACTTAAATAAATCGACAAACTCTTGATTAATAAATAAAAGAGAATAACTTTTAATCCAAGTGGCAATGTGCCATCTCATCAAAATCCAGAGGTTGTGGGTTTAAAACTCTGTTTTCGCATATGTGCGAGTTCACCCCATAGTGGGTCTATGAATCACCAGATCAATCATTATGATTCGGAAATGGCTATCAAATTGGACCGTTGTGATTTGGAATATTGTTGACAAAAAAAACATTACGTACCGGCTCCTTTAGCAACAGCAGATTGAACAAGAGTGAGTCCAACCATAAGAACATTTGCATCAGTTTGATTCTGAATTAACATATTTGTTCCATTGAAACCATTAACCAAGTCTATTTCATCAAAACCAATCACTCCATTTGCAAGAATGGTATAGAAAAATGATCCTAAGAGAATCAAACTACACAAAAGTGTTTTCATTTTTTTTCTTCTTCTGTAAATATATGAATGAAATGAATATTATATGGAGACGTTTTTATAATGTGATGAGTATATATAAAGAAAGCTAAAGAACTCAATCGATCCTGTCTTTAATTTTTTAGAAACATATTTTTAATCATATGGTAAAATCAATTTTGAATAAAGACCAAAGATAGTATTAACTACTAGTCATTGGAGATATCTATTAGAATATTTGTTTCCTTGTCAAGGATTCAACATTATAATGAGTCATAATCATGCAATTACAGATTGTTAAATACAGTATAATCTCTCTAAAATTAATAACGATATAATAATATTTTATATATTGATTAATATTTTTTAATCTCCTATATATTAAAAGGAAAAAATTTTTTAATAGAAACCTTAAATTTATAATAAATTACATGATATGCCATTAGTAATTTAAATACAGACACATTATCTAAATTAAAAATCTTAACAAAGATTTTTATTCTCCTTTTATTTAGGAAATTCTTTTTAATTTTATTTTACTTTACAAAATTATATTTAGATTAATTTATGAGAAAAAATATTTTCTAAGACTATAAATATAATGTATAACATAATAAAATTTTAAATAAATAATTTAATTTTTTAATATTTAAATAATATAAAAATATTTATATTAAATTTAAAATATACATATAAAGTTTATATTATTAAATATGTATATTTTAATTAATAAACCAATCTAACATATATTTTAAAGTATCTATATATACTATATAAAAATAAAAAATAATATGTTTATTACGTTTTATGTTATATAATTATATATTTTCTACAAAATAATCACATTTTTACTTTTTATTTATATAAAATATAGTGAAAATTTTCTATAATCATTATATAAAAAACTATATAATAATACATAAAATTTAAATCATACTTAATATTTTATAATATATTTCTACCCATAGCGCGGGATATCATCTAGTTAATAAAATATTACGGTTTTAACTTTTAAGTGGTGCAAATGACCTCTTTAATGCTATTTTGTGACCCAAAAAAAAGTTTCTGGACAAAAAAAAAGTTCCACATATAGAAACGTTGTCGTCTCGTTCGTTAATAATAACAAAGAAAAACTACTTACTAGGGCTAAATATACAACAAATACACTATGAGGCTTAATACACTAAAGCCCATCAAAATCAAAGTTGGCTGACAAAATAATTCCACTTGTAAAATAAGATTGATTAGGTTAACCATGTATTTAATTGCTCTTCAAGACTTCTACAATTAAATTTGGATTCATTTTCTTCCAAATTACAGATTACATCACTAACTAATTTTTTCGCACCTTTCCACTTAATAAATCAAGGGAGAATTAGTTTTAAAAGTTTTTTTTATTCTATGTTTGTGAAATTAATTTTTTTTAAAAATCAATTTATGTTTAATATATCCTTGTTTTATCCAAATTTACTAATATTTGTACAATATATCCTATAAAATATTAACTAGGTTTAATTCTCTTAATTTTTTAAAACAACATTTCTTTTCTTTTTTGTGTTTCTTTTCTTTCCCTGCGCTTTTTTTCTTCTTTTTCTTCCATATCCAAGGTTGGTCTCTAATAACATATCCAAAAGAATCTCTTATCAAATTCCACAAAGCAAAACATCGAGTAGTATATGATCAAAGTTGACATATAAAACAATTTTTTAGATGTGTAAATTTGTTTATATATGTTTAGTTAATGTTTTGGTATCTAAATGCAACATTGTTAGCTTCTTATGACATAAGCTACATCTTACTTATTTACCTATCACATAAGCGACATTGTGGAGTGTTTTTTTTCATTTTCCAAGTAGCTTCTTGAGATGACCTCTTAGATTCTAATGGTTTTGTGAAGAAAAATGAACTTAATGCTTGATTGGATTGATTTGTGATTTTAGGAAGACAACATCTTATGAAAAATCTATTCTAGAATATAACGTCTCTTGGAAAATATTTTCTAGAGTATGATGTCTTCTATAATATTCATTCTAGAATTCTAGAATATGGCGTATTCTAGAAAATCTATTTTAGAATATGACGTGTTTTGCAAAATCTTCACATATATGTGATGTGAGATATATGGAGATTTCTTGACAATAATTGTTGGATATTTATCATCGATAATAAAAAACGTGGTAGAATGATTGGTTTGGAATCTAATTCTACTTAAAAATAGATGAAAAAGATGGTTTAAAAAATCCAATATGGAATCGGGTACTACCGATTTGGAATCAGTTGCTCCCCTTTTGGAATGGTTACTTACTTAGAAACTCCACCAGTGATGTCACAAATGACCGTCAAGTTAGACATGAACAAATGAGTATGATGAAATTTGATTTGAATAAACCGCTAGAAGGTTCAATTGGTGAACAAGATGCAATAAGCCTTGATTACTGAGAGAATATGTAAGTAAATCTAGATGTAATGATAATTTGAAAAGCTATTTTCCTAATGTTGAAGTTGGTGTTGATGATGAGTTGATGTCTAAATTTGTTGTTTGCGAATATCTAAAGATTTGAGTGGTTGACTGTGTAAAAAAAGATCAACATTTCAAAACAAGGAAGACTTGATAAAGACAATGAGGATACGCGTCATCAAGAATAACTTTGATTATAGGGTTGCAAAATCGTGTACGCATTTCAGGTGTATACAGTGCAAAGATCAGTTCTGCAATTGGACAATTTGTGTAGATTGTCTACTTGTAAGCAATTCTTAATTGTTTCTGTTTTTGTTAATCACTTTCTTATATATCAAAAATTTTAAATCTACCATTAAGATTATACACTAAAGATCACAATGTCACTCTAAATTAATCAAGAAACAAACTATACTAGCTTACCTCAAAAACCGACAATATAAAGATTGAATAATTGTAGATAAAAAAATTCACAAAATAAATATTGAAAATTTGTATAGTATTGTACTTACCGGAGACTTTATAAAGCAAACGACAGATCTTGAAACAGAAATCACAAAAAATTATAAGGGTGAAACGGTCATTTTGCCTAGAACGGTTGTTCCATAATATTCAGTATAGTTTCTGTAACATTTTGGAACAATTTTTCCAGGCCAGAGTGGTCGTTTTCAAAATGTTCCAAAAACTATACTGAACATTATGGAACGATTGTTCCAATTTAGTATGACCTTTTTGTATCAATAAAGAAAATTTAAAAGAAAATAGTTTTAAAAAATCATAAAAGTTAGAGGTTTTTTAATATACCATAATGCATAAAAAAATTATGGGATGTGCCATAAATGGTGCAATTTATGAAATATACCAAAATATTATGGTAGTGTGGTATTGCATAAGTGACGATAATGCCCTCAGCTATTGTGAGCATGGGGCTAACAACTGTTCGTGCATTAATTGCAGTTAATGCTCTTGATTGTGACATGATTTTCTGTACCACAAAGAGTAATAACCATCTTTCATTCATTTATTAAGAGGCACTAATGGAAGAACATCTTCTTGAAGAAGCTAGAAGAGTTGTGATTTTGGAAGGTAATGATCATAAATGTTGAAAGCAAATTTTGTTTTGTTTTTATAATTCCTATTTCTCTAGCTAAAATCAATGCTTTGGTTTTAGTTCATTTATGAGATGGTAAGTAAGTGATAGACAGAAAATTGATGTTTTGAGGACTTTTCCCTGTAGGTGATATGTAATGGATGAATATGTTATGATTGTAGTTGGTGAGTGGGAGTATTTAGATTCTGGTTGTTGGCATTTTCCTGTAGAAAAGAATATATTTGCCAAATGTGTTAGCCTTAAATAGGATGAAATGTTTGAAAGTTTTGTGGCCAAAGTGTTGAAAGCATATGAATAGGAGATAATGGGAGAGAAAATCATATTAAGCTACTAGAAGATAGGGCCAGACATTGTGTTTACGCAAGTAAAGATGTCCTATGTGGTTGTGGATAACGATGATAACTTAGAAAAATACAAAAAGGCAAGAGCTGAGAGTGGTGGACTAAATATATATATATATATGTCCATAACGCAAGATGATGTTGTGGACAACTATGTACCATCTGGTACGACAATGTGGACATCTGAGGTATGTCCATTAAATCCACGTAACCCTTACGTGATGATTTGATAATCGCATATGAGAACGAGGGCTTCCTAGAATCGGTAAACATACTTGAAAATGTATACATATGTGTTGTTGTAGTTGAGGTTAGGAGTGGTTGCAGTGGACAAAAAGCTAATTTGGGTGGACATAAAGATATTCATGAAGATAAAATGACCTTTAGTGGACATGCTAACTTAGGAGGTGGACAAAAATGTAGTGAAATATAATAAGGAAGGAACTCTGGACAAGATACATGTAATAACAGAAAATTAGTAAATATTTATGGACAAAAACGATAACGATTTGGAAAAGAACATGTTAGTGTAAGCGAGGAAACTGGGATCGCACAGTCAGAGACGGAGAAAGATGGGATTATTGGTATTATAGTTGCAAGAAGTACGATTTCGACGTCATGGGAAAGCTAATAGACACATAATACCCAACACAATGAGATTCATATGAGAGAATGGAGGAAAGTATTGTACGCGAGACATCTAACAAGCAAAGTGGACGAACTTATAACATGGACAGTGGACTTGATGACATTGAGGGAGTGATATGCAAGAGATCAACATAAATGGTATCAAGGGGGGGGGGGGGTATGGATAGACCATGGGGAAAACTTTGCAACAATGGGTTCAATGGACAAAATATGAATGATTAGAGTGGACAAAATAAATCTCTCAGGGGGGGGGGGGGGATATGGATAGACCATGTGGACTATGTGCTTTGGAAGAATATATGGTGGATTGTGGAAATAACCACATTTTGGACAATGTAAAACAGGTCGGTATATGCACACTGATGACAATTTAAGTGAACTGAATTGTGAACGTGATGGACCATCTACTCTATGGGGGTTATGGACATGGTGACAATGGTGAACGAAGTGGAGGCCTATGTGATATGGAATAAAATGCGATAGTGAACCAAGAAGAGGACATGATTGAAGGACATGATGGACAAATAATTGTATATAATGGTGGAGAAGATGTTTATTCGGATCGTGGACAAAATGTCGAGTATAGGGGCACAATTGGTCGATACCCGTGTATTTGATCTTGATGACAAGCCATACAAAAACAACGTGGGGAGAATGCAAAGTGACGAAGTGAATATGAATTTGAAAAAGGGAGGTGATGCACTTTACATTGGAATGATATTTAAGAACAAGTAGGCATGAAAAACACGTGTCCATTTATATTAAGTGGACATAAACATTAGATTAAGATTTTAGTGACTGAATGTTTCCTGATTGTTATGTCTACATTGATTGTTATGTTAAACTGCCTGATAAAATGTTTATGAATTATGTCTACATGTAACTCGTAGACAATATGGAAATGAGTGTTCCATGATGTTGATATGATGAATTGGTCTATCTACAATTAAGTGGAAAATATGATTCATTTTAATTAGCAGCTGGATAATGTTGGAAGCGATTACATGCTTTATGGTAAAATTGACTTGATTTTGTCCACTAATATGACATGAACAATTTGATATATGCAGGTTTACGAAAGATATATCCACGATCACACCATGGGGCATGTATTGTCCACTTGGAGTGAAACATGAAACATATGACGTTGTTGCTTTGGTCAAACTGGGAAAATCACCATTGACGTTGTTGTTCCAGTTGCAGTTTCTTTTACCGCCGTTTTTTGGTTCACGGAATCCTGCGTTTTAAGTCTTGGAGACTTCTGAACTTGTTTTGTCAATGACATTTCCACTCGTATCAGTCAATTTTGTGAAGAAATAAGATGAAAAGATTTCCGAAATCGAGTAGACTACTAAATTAGGGTTTGAAGACTATTAATTTTTCAGAGAGAAGATAAAGATGACAAACAATTATTTTCTTCAGAACGTGGAAAGACGATGCAAAATGTAAGTAAAAAGTTGGAGAAAATTTTTTAAAAGCTTGATTTTAATTATGTGTTTTTAAGTAATGTTAAATAATGGATAAAGTTTTTTCAATATAGCATTTCTTTTAGTTCGACTATTTAATATGGTATTACACATAAATTTTTGTAATTGTAAGGGATCCTATTCTTTATGAAGATTTATATGAAAATCAAAGTTTTAAATTTAGACAAGACTAGGCCTGGAAAATTATATCTTTAAAAAACCAAAATGAAATTAAACTGAATTAAAAGGTATTTAACCGACCAAAAACCAATATAAAATATCTAATACATCTTCAATTTTCATATTCCAATTTCTTTTTTTTGTCAACATATTTGAAAAACTAAAACTAAATACTTATCAAAAACGAAAACTGCATGAGTATTTAAAATTTTCACGCCTATATAGAGAAAACATTTACCATTTTTTTCAACAAAATTAAATGATTCCGTGTCATACCAAAATTGTGAAGGCAGTTTTTTTTTTTCTTGTTCAAATCTTGTTTTTGTCATCATCGTTGACTTTTGACATTCCACCTTATGACAGAGAGGAGAGAGAGAGACAAGAGAAAACGCATGTTCCTTGCTCTCTCTCTCTCATCAAGAAAAGTCATCTCTCTCTTCCCCTTTATAAACAATCATTCCCCAAACAGCTACAGTCATTAACAAACAATCCATTATCAATGGCTTCACAATCTCTCTTCCTCCTCCTTAGCTTCACCATCTTCTTCTTCATCTCTTCCTCTGCAGATCCAGATATGCTTCAAGATCTCTGTGTTGCTGATCTCTCCTCTGGTACTAATCTTTAAACTTCAATTGCCCTAAAAAAAAGCTTCAATTTTTATTAAAAAAATAACTCTGTTTCTTGATTTCTTATGCAGGAATCAAAATCAATGGTTTCACTTGTAAAGATTTAGCTACAGTAACATCAGCTGATTTCTTCTCACAAGGATTAGCTAAACCAGGTCTTACAAACAACACATTCAAGTCATTAGTCACAGGAGCAAATGTTATGACTATTCCAGGACTTAATACACTTGGTGTATCTCTATCTCGTATTGATTATGCACCTGGTGGTTTAAACCCACCTCATACTCATCCAAGAGCTACTGAAATCGTCTTTGTTCTTGAAGGAACACTTGATGTTGGATTCTTAACAACAGCTAATAGACTTATTTCTCAATCTCTTAAGAAAGGAGATGTCTTTGCTTTTCCTAAAGGTCTTGTTCATTTTCAGAAGAACAATGGTGATGTACCTGCTTCTGTTATTGCAGCTTTCAATAGTCAGTTACCTGGTACTCAATCACTTGGTGCTACTTTGTTTGGATCTACTCCTCCTGTTCCTGATAATATCTTAGCTCAAGCTTTTCAAACATCTTCAGGAACTGTTAAACATATCAAAACCAAGTTTCAACCTAAGAAATGATCTTTTGTTTTCTTCCTTTTGTTTTGTTTCATTCATCTTCTGTAATAAAGACAATAACTTATCTTTGAGTGTGCATTTTGAGCTCCTGTATAATCAAATCTTTGGTTTAAAGTTGACTTGAAAATAGTAAGCTTGATGTTGATTTAGTTTTTTTTTTAAATAACTTACAATTAAAATATGAAAGCAGGTAAGCTACTAATCTGACTCCTTTATATTAAATAATCAACTTGAGAGAGACTCTTACGTAGAGGCTTAATTAAACTGATTAATTAATTAATAAGATAAGATCTTTTACTTCACACTACCATGTGTTTTTCCTTTAAATTCTAAGTGCACTTCATATGGCCAGCTAATTAGATAGAAATCTGTCTGCTTCTTCATGGAGTTAAGCTAAAGCTATTTGTTTAGACCAATGATTCTTGCAACATAGTTTAAGGGTCATACATTACCAGTATACTCTGGCATGTTGCATAAGACTCCAGCTGCATTGAGCAGATCCTCTCTTTCTTCAAGCTGTAATAAGAAAGACAACAAGCAGGTAACAATCTGAATAAGATCTGCAGCTAAGGAGATTAATATCAGACAACTAAGAGCATTCGTCATTCAATGAATGAGTTTTTGTTTTTATGACCATCATAGACTGTAAAATTACTCATTTCTCATACATCATGAAACCAATAACACTCACAAGGCGATTAGATATACATCCCTATTTACAGCTTCAGAACAGAGAACAAAACATTGCTATGGAAAGTTACAAACAAAGGAAATGAGTGACTATCATACCACGCCATAACCCCCTTTTTTTTCTTTGAGGGACTACTTGTTTGCTGCAGCGAGTTCTGCAGATAGAGTGAAAATTGATTTCCCAGCTTGTCTCAAGTATTGCACATCTCCCTCCATTCATCACCTTCACCAGTTTCCTGCTAACCATCAAGTTCAATCCTTTTTCTGACACTTCTTCCTCAGTTTCAAACCTTTGGTTTAGCAAAAACCAATATCATCAATGCACTGGGTAAGAGTGTTACCTGATCTCTAAACAAGCAAAGCTGAATTTTCCTCAGGAAAGCTGTTAACTGTTAGCTGAACTCCAGATAGTGAAAAGTTAACAGACAACGCCGATCACTACACCTTCACTGACCAGTTACTTACTAACACACAACAGAAACTCCACTTACTTTCCATCATAGACTGTTAATTAGCTCACTTCTTATACATCATGAAACCAACAAACACTCATTAGGAGATTAGATACTCATTCAACAGTATATTGTTGGATGATATCAATTGACTAACTGTTATTTTCAATATCAAAGCAATTACTTTTATTTATTGAATTGTTGGCTGCATAAATTGCACACAAATACATGTGTAGATTTTCTTTGGGAATAAAGTAAAACAAACATTTCGTAATGAGGGTTCTTGTTTTTCACCAAGGATAATCACAGTATGTGAGCTTTACATTTTTGTTCTTTCAAAGTACCAATCTCCAACAGCTACAGCAATCCCCTGTTTCATATCCAATTGCACATGTTTTCAAATCGAAAAAATCAGAATTTGCTCGAAACAATGTGGGAATCATTATACCACTGGTCAAACAATGTAAAAGAGTGTTCTTTGTTTTGTTTTGTTCTCAGTTCTAACCTTATTTTTATGCTTGTGAGAGTTTCCAGGAAACCAAGTATCTTTTCTCTCTGCTAGGCAATGAGCCCACTGCTTGGTAATGTATACCCCATTCTTTTTTGACATTGAAAACACTTTTAGCGCATTTAACATACTCTTCTTGAAACCTGTAACTCAGATTTCGAATTCAAGAAACAATCTTGATCAACTTTTTCTAAACTTTTGTCTCAAACAAGACATTATATGAGAATATTGTTACTACCTTTCAAGACCTTTTTCTGAGCTGATTTGCATTTGAACTCGAAGCTGCAGTTACGCCAACTTCCACTTGGATCAGCAGATTGTGGAGCTACAGTATTATTAATCTGCAAAGAAACAAAGTACCTTAAGGGAGAGAGAGAACACGCACTAATCCATAATAAACAAGAAGCTAGAGATAGAGATATCGAGTGTTAATAAGTGTACCTGCCATGAATCAAATGCTGAGTTGAGAATAAACAGTGGGGTCTTCACTTGGTTGATTAAGTTTTGAGGGAAAAAACACTAAAGAACACAAATTAAGTTAAGTAAATGAAAAACTATAGCTCACTATACAAGAAAACAGATCAATAAGCAACGGGAAATGAATATATACCGAAACTGGATCAAGATGGCTTGTACATGTGCTAGGAAGTGTGTTTTGCAAACCCTAAAAGTTCAATACAAAACCTTTTGGTTCGCCTACAACGACTTATAAAATACAGATAACGTTAATAGTTGTACCTGTGTGTTTACGACACCAGAATAGATACGCCTTAAACTACGTTCTCCAGATATATCAACACTTCAAGTTACATACAAGACATTAATATACTAATTCTCATGTATCATGGAAAAAGAGAATGATAAAAGATAAATCACTCACGTATCAATGAAGAAACCAGCATCACTCATGCATTTTATTTTGGTTGTAAGAGGAAACAAGCTCTTGAAATCATCACAGTGTAAAATCGACGAAAGACCCCCAGAAGAACATCCGCTAAGCAAAGCCTTAATACAGATATGATTACAGTAACTAACAACTTTATAACTTATATTTACAAGAATGTTCAAATGAGAAGTAAACATGGAGTCTAAAGTATACCTGATTTGCCTGATGCATTCCCTTCGCCATCAAATCTTCCATAACAGCTAAAAATATTCGCTTTCCTCTAAACTGGAGTTGAGCAGCCTAATTGTAAGCAACCAAAAGGAATCACAAGTAAATTATTCATGCATATACAATCAAAAACCAAAGAGATCGATCTACATTATATGATTTTAACTAACCTTGTTTTCACTGTCGCCACTAAAGGATGCACCATCACAGTACCGGACTTTAACTTTATTCCAGTTGTAAAAGTCTACAAACATTCATTTGCCGCAACTTTGAAGAGAAAACATTCAATAACGATTTCACAAATGAAAATATTTAAGAACACTATCATTCTTTGTAAAAAAATTTTTACAACCCAAAAAAATGTCACATTTTTGCTATCATAGATTAAGGGATTGTTGAAAGGACCTGGATTTTCAGTGGCTTTATTGCTTAGTATCCCTTTAAAAGGTAACACTTTCTCCATTAATGTTGAAGATCCATAACCACTCGTTTTACGGTCCTGACAGTCTTTTACACTGTCACACCACGCACCAGCCTTTCAACAAAATTGGCCTCAACGATTAGGCTATTGATAATTGATATACATTATGTAGCCACTTGTAAGAATATATACATAAAGATTTTCTTATTTTACGAACCTGCAACTGAATGATCCAGTTGTTTGCTCCTGAACCGTATCCACGATACAAATGATATCCAGGTACTGACCCATCCAGACACACTGACACAACAATGTTATTCTTAAGTCATGAAAATGTTAATTAAGAAAGTAATGATGAAATAAACGTTAGACGCCTAGATCTCAATCGAATAAATGAATGGTTAGAGTAAGAAGATTGTTACCTGCTCCTTTAGCTGCAGCGGCTTCAACAAGAGTGAGTCCAACCATTAGAGCATCTGCATCAGCTTGTTTCTGAATCAAATTTGTTCCAATCACCACATTTGCAAGAAAAATGAAGAGGAGGCTCAAAATCCGCAAAAGTGCATTCATTTTTGTCTGTTAGTATATGAATGTGGACACGTTTATAAAGGCGTCAGTATGTAAGAAGCGAACAAAATTGGTGTTTTTTCTTTCCAAGAAACAAAAATACAAATAATGTTAAGATAATGTGTATACCATAAAGGTAATAAAATCAAGAAAGAAAGATTCACCCTTACATAAACCTGTTTAGGACATTTGAGCTTTTTTCAAAATTTGAGAATGTAGTCAAACAGATCTCCCAAAGATAGGTAAAACTGAAACAGACTATGTATAGGATAGATAAAATTAGGTTAAAATACTTTTTTAATAATTACTCACTTCTGAAACTGCACTTTTACTTAAATGATAAATTAATTGATAATATCAGATCTTTTTAGTTATTACCATGTGAGTGTACTTGATATGCCAGCTAATAGATCCTTGTAGACCTGTTGCATTGACCAAGAGGCATAGACTCAAGGTGCAGCACATTAAGCAATCCTCTCAATCGTCAAGCTGTTCTCAGAGAGACAAGAAGCAAGTAACAATCTGAATCAAATCTAATACAAGGAGATTAGATAATAAATTAATAATCAATATTTACAGCTTCAGAACAGAGAACAGAGAACAGAAAACAGAAAATGTAAATGAATGGATATTTAATCTCTATTGAAACTTGAAAAAAAAGCAATAAGGAAATAAAGAGAAATCAGTTACTATTACTTCTTCTCCGGTATCATTGGTCATCCGATCTCTCTTTACCTTAATATTCATCATTACTTGACTTGTAGAATCAGTTAAAATTTCGCTTATGCTGAATTCTTCATTCCCAGTTTCTGGAAAGTTGCAGGAAAAACAGAGGTCGCCTGTCACTACACCTTCCCTGACCAGTTTCTTACTAACACACAACAGAAACTCCACATGCTCTCCACCTCTTGTAAAGAAAGCAAAGGGCACTTTCTCTGAATCCTGACTGGTCACAGCATTGTTCAGCACAATTCGTATTTCCTAGGTTTTTAAAAGCTTCTTGATCCTTGAGATGACAACATGACTTCTGCGTCCCAAAGACTTCTCCTAACAGCATATTGTCCACCACTTACTTCTAGAACTCTAACTAGCTAAACCTAGAAAGTCAGATACAGGACGCAGCAGATGCAGGAATCATCATACCTTTCTAAGTCATCTTCAAAGCAACAAGCAACTGAACCACCTTAATTATGAGGTATAAAAACAAAGCTAAGGAGTCAGATTCCATGAACACTACCTTTCTAAGTCAACCTACAATCCAAATTCAACAGGGAAGATCCAATACACAACATTAACCATAACAAGTGTCTGCGCCAATCTTCCTTTCAACATTCAGAAACAGCTATATACATGAAGTAGACAAAATATGAAGTCCAAAAGGAGCTTACACTGTAAGTAGAGTGTGAGTCCAGTTACTGTTGGGCACTAAGAAGAAAACAATCGGAGCAAGCTTCAATGTTTATATGTAAATCAATAAAGCAAACTGTTTTTATTCCAATAGGATTCACATATCAACCAAGAACATTTTCTAACCAAAACAGAAAATGTGATTACTTAAAACCTTGGCACATTTCTGGAATTACAAATTTCTCATTTTTTTCTGTATTTATATTTTTGCCACTGTAACAATCACTGTGTAAGTGGAAGAACAAAGCGTAATGAGTTTTGTAGAAGCAAAAAAAATCAATCTTTTCGACTCTGCAAAGCATCGTCAAGATCAAGTTCTAACCCAACACGGTTTCTAATAGATGCAGCTGCGTGGCAAGAAGATGTTGATTTGCACATCTTCTCCAATTCCTTAAACCTCTCAACATCAAATCTGTGACTCTTCAACAACTTCCTCTGTCTTGAGAGGAAGAGTCTCTTCATGAAATCTTGATAACTCGGATCTCTTGAAGTCATCAAAAAATAAGCATAACCAACAATGATCCCTGTCGCTGTAGCGAAGAATGTGATTGGTTCCATCACATCCCACGAGAATTCCCAGAAAGTTAGTCTAAAGAAGAGACCAATTTGTACCATTGAAGTAGCTAAACCACACCAAAGAATCTTTCTCACTTGTTTGTGAGCTTGAACATCGATCTCTTCTTTCATGATTCTCAACTTATTAAACTCGTCCTTGATTTGATCTTCTTCTGGATTCTGATCTAAAGCCATTGCTCGTCTAACTAGATCCACTACCTGCAAACAAAAGAACGGTTCAGATTTGATTCAAAATTGAGAAATCAGGGTTTAGGGTTTATCGATTGTGGACCTTTTCTGGATGAAGATATACTTTATCTCGGAAGATCAAAACGACGCCTGCATCGTCAAGAACACGAGCGAAAACTTGAGCTTCATCAAGAGATCTAGCGATTCCCATTCCTCGAGAAGCTTCTAAAAGTGCACTATAAGAAACAAAGTCTCTCTCCGACATACCTACAAGCTTCTTAATCATATCATCCACATTCACTAATCTCAATAGCTTCTTCGCCTCTGCCGCAGTTATCTCCTTCTTCTTACTCTCATCCTCTTCCTCCGACGACATTCTGACGGTGAAGCTTCTATAACCACCACCACCACCAAGCCATGTCCTCTGCGAAGAAGCTCTAATCGCGCCGGAGATTACCGTACGTCTTATCAATCCCATTGACCACATTTTCGAAGGATCGAGCCACGATCCGAAGATCTAAGCTCTCTAGATTTTCATGAAACCGAAATCAAGGAAGTTATAAACAGACTTATTAAACGCGTTTATTTAAGAATCTGTAAACTCAATTATAAACTAATCATTTATCTAATCAAAGAGTAATCTTTATTAAAGCAAGCTCAATATTAAATCAATTTTAAGCTTAACAATTAAGCAAATCTTTTAAGTTATTTGTTGCCATTTACACGTTGTTTGATTTCTAAATTTCTTATTATAAAAATATCCATTTCAAGGTTTTGAAACTTCTCGATTAATAAGGTGATGATTGATAAGTGCTTTAAAATTTATGCAGAACTAGATTGATTTTTACATCATTAAGTTTTTATCAATGAAGATTTTTGATTTCTAAAACACTATATTTCATTTTGTTTATTTTTTTGGTTTTGCAAAACAAAAAGTCGAGAGCACTGATATTTAAGATTTGAATATTTATTTTTTTTGGTTCTAAAGAACAAAAAAAACCTATAGCACTGATATTTTATTTTGAAAATTTACAGTCAAGATTTCTAAAGCCAAAATTCTACAAAAATAAAATAAAAGCTACAACAATAATTCCTACAACCAACTTTCTATAGTAAAAAAATATAAATTCACGGCACTTAAGAATCACCTCCTAACAAACAAAAACAATGTAATTTATCATCTACATACCTGAAAATTAATCTTCAAGAGCTTTTTAAATTTCTTTCTAANAAAAAAAAAAAAAAAAAAAAAACTCTGCACTTGTTTGAATAGTTACACTTTCTCTCTTGTTTTACCACTTTTTTCTCTCCTTGAGAATAGCTATGTTCGTTATAAACCATTAAAAGCCCATTAAGTTAATTTTAAAGCCCATTAGTTCATATTATAAAAGCCCAACCGAAAAAACAGTGAGTGTCTACTAACGGAACAAACAAACAAACAAAAAAAAACGAATCAGTGATCTGATCACACAATCTACGATGAATAAAATCGGAAATTTCGAAAGCTCGACGAAGAAGATTGCTAAGATTCTTCTTCTATCGGCTCTTTTATCGATTCTGGTTTTGATTGGTGAATCGGTATGGTTAGATGTTCCTCCGAGTGGAACAAAGTGTGTATCTGAAGAAATACAAGGTAACGTCGTCGTTTTAGGAGATTATCTTATCATCTCTGAAGATCCTGCAGCTACTATCTTACCCACTATCTCCGTTAAGGTATTATCTGATTCATATCGTCTTCGATTTTGTTTTAATGATTTGAATCTTATTAATGCATTTTCTTACTCGATCCGAAATTTTATTAATATTATTTCACGGGTGTGAAAACATAAATGTAATTTCAATGTTAGATTCGTGAGATCTTAATTAGCAGATATGTGTATGTGCTTTTTGTTGTAATAAGATCTTTAAGTATTTAGCTGTGAAATGGACGTAAAACGTAGAATTTGATGAAGTTTGCGTTTGATTTGTGATGCGATGTTTCTATTGATGGATACATTATACACGCATGCATGGTGAAAAAAATAATAAATAATAAATACACGCATGAATATCGTTAAGAATTGTATTTTAAAAAAAAACTTATGAGAGATAGTAATATAGAAAATGTGGGAATATTTTCATCTTTTTTAAAAAGAATCTTATTGATGGATACATTATACACGCATAAATGGTTGTAGTTGACTAGTAATTGAGTAGTTATTTTTGGTGTAATTGTTGATTATGTTGGATTTTTCGAAAATTATATCATTCATCATTTTTTAGGTTTTAAAATGGGTGGAGTGCAAGTGGTTTATAGTTTAGTAGAATAAAATAATAGGAAAATATTTCTCAAATGATTAAAAAACAAATGTTATTCTCTAGCTATAGCATAATCAAGTAAAAAAAAAAACACAATTCCGCCAAAAAATATTTTTATTCAAATTTTGTAATTTAATATAATTTGCCAATTTTCCTCTAGCTTTTATTTTATCAACATTTTTCTATTTGATTCTATTCATTGTTTTAGCTGCAACTATTTGCACCCTAGATTTCGGCTTATTTTTTATATTGTTCAAAAGAGTGAAGAAAACTTTAAGTTACTTTTCCACTAGCTGTTATTTCACCTAATATTTTTCTTTCATTCCACCTATATTTTTATTCACCACCATTTGGACCCTTCGTCTGACCGTTATCACCATCAACAATTAAATTTGTGGTCGCTATTTTATTGAGTGAGGAGTGTTGAATCCACCAAATAAACTACTAAATAATTAATTACAATATGGATGTAAAGTCGGTCCTGAGATTTTAAAGGTTACAATTTAAAATAAAAAAATGGGATGATTTTAAAAATAAAATCTTTTAAGTGAGCTGGTTCTTAAACTAAAACTTAAAAAATAAAATAGGCCACAAACTCGTGTTTGGTATATTTGGCTTCAAGATCGGCTCCGAATGGATGATCAATGATGAAAACTATAGTTTTTTCAAACTAAAATATTAAAATATAAAGTACTAATTGAATAAGTTTGGTTCTATTAAATTAAGATATATACGAGTAATTAAAACATTTATTTATACAATTTTGTTACTTATTTTTATTAATATATATATATATATATATATAAATTAATTTATATACTTTCAAAATAAAAAAAGTATAGCAATTAGTCACTACCACATTCAAATAAACAATACATCAATATATCGACTACAAAACCATTTCTGAATATATATTTGATGGTGTAGGTAACATCCCCATATGGAAACAATCTGCACCATGTGGATAATGTGTCACATGGCGAATTTGCATTCACAACCAAAGAGTCTGGGAACTACATGGCTTGCTTTTGGGCAGATCCTAGACATCATGGAAACAATATTAGCATCAACATTAATTGGAAAACTGGTATTGCTGCTAAGGATTGGGATGCTATTGCTAAGAAAGAGAAGATCACAGTAAGCTTTTTGCTTAATTACGTTCTACTTTCATTGTTTTTGTTAAGAAAATCATTAAAAGTTTGTATCTTACATTTCGATATGATTGTTAACCTAGGGAGTGGAGCTGGAGATTAGGAAACTCGAATTTGCAATCGAATCCATCTATGAAAATCTACTCTACATAAGAAACAGGTAAGATTGGGTTTTCGTATTTTGGGTCGGCAATCTGTTTGGGTAGAACCGTGCGAACATAAAAAAATTCCATAAGCAACTAATAAAAATAATAATAACTGTCTCAATTAATGAAATTATTTGTAGTAGTAAAAATCATAATCACATTTAAAAAAAATCTAGCAAATGGAACCATAATCCTAAAAACATAATTTTTTTTATCGTTCACCAAACTTTGAAAATCAACACCCCAAATCAAATCTCTTTCAATTCATAAAATAAACAAGTCATTCTTATTCTCACCATCATTACCTTCCAACTCTTCTTCGTTCACTGCATTAATATTCTCTTATTCAATAGTAGCTAGCTTCTTAGAGCATCTCCAATGGAGTTGTTTTAGAAGTGCTTATGTATTTAAAAGTGTATTAGGTTTTTTAAATAAATGAAAAATGGCTTACCAAGGACCAATCCTTAAGGAAGCATTTTAAAAACATACTAAGCACCCCTATGTGTCAATTGTTGATTGGTTAAAATTTTTTTTATAAATATGGATTTGTTTGTAGAATAATATATGTGATTGCTTATTTAAGCACCTCTAATGGACACTATTTTATTCTACAAATATGGATCCTTAGAATAAAATTTAAATGAAAAAATTAGTAAATACACTTTTAAACTCTCCATTAAGCATCCCACCATTGGAGATGGTCTTATATGTGACCCTCATTTATATTCTCATTCACTTCAACTTCTCCAAAAATATTACGTTTTTCATCTTTGTTTTCTATTTTTCGTTTATGCTCCATATGGTTGGTGTTTTTTGTTTGAAAACATTGTTTTATCATATTATTTCAAACTCCCTTGTTAAAATCATTAAAATATGATTGCTTGCTTTGGTGAATTTCAAACTCAAAAAGTTGTGTGGAACAAAATGGGAAATTTTGCAGAGAAGCAGAGATGAGGATAGTGAGTGAGAAAACGAACTCAAGAGTGGCATGGTGTAGTATGATGTCTTTGGGTATTTGCATTGCTGTCTCTGGTTTACAAGTTGTCTACTTAAAGCAATACTTTCGGAAGAAGAAGCTTATTTAATACCATTTTTTAATCAACTTCGTTTTCACATATTTTTTTTGAATGTTAACCTAATAATATTCAATTCCTCTACCTGATTTATTGTTTAAACTTTACACACTTTTTACTTCACTCTGACAAATTTTGTACACGGATTAATTTTGTAGCTTCTTTTCGTTTTGGTGTAGACATTAATATTTCTTATTCTAAAAACAGAATAAAACATATTTTTTGTTTGTTTGGAAGAATTAACTTGTTATCTTTAAAGGAAATATAACATGGTAATGGGTAAAATGGTTTTTTAAAACTAATTTAGTGGATCGTGCAGCAGTAGATTAGCACTTCAAACTCTGCAGAACTATTGTTGAAAGAGGAAATGTTAATCAGGTAATTAGATGAAGTATTGGAACAAGAGAAAATTGTATGGTTCCAGAAGTCAAGAGACCGGTGGATATCACTAGGGGATCAAAGTACAAATTTTCTCCATACATCTACCATTATTCGTAGACGGAGGAATATAGTGGAGATGCTAAAGGATACTCACCGAAAAAATGGCTCTTGAAAAGATGGTCATTGAGTTTTATAGCCGTTTGTACTCTATGGCGGATGTCACTACTCACCCGGAGATATTACTAAGTAGAGGCTTCGTGAGTTTGGGTGAACGGGAATTGGATTGGTTAGATAAACCGTTTACAGCAGCATATGTTAAGGTTGCCATGGATACTATGGATAGTTACAAAGCCCCTGGTTTGGACGGGCATCAAGCAATTTTTTACCAGGCTAATTGGAGTATAGTGAGAGATTCAGTAACTAAGTTCGCATTGAATTTTTTTTAGTTCTGGTACGCTACCTCGGGGAATGAATGGTGTGCTTATTGTATTATTTGGGAAAGTAGCAAAACTAGAAATACTAACACAATTTAGATCCATAAGCTTGTGTAATGTACTCTTTAAACTTGTTACGAAGACGATGGTTATTCGACTCAAAAAGGATTATTTCTAAGTTGGTTGGTCCTGCTCATATTAGTTTTATCCCTGGAAGGTTAAGGTTGGATAGCATAGTGATTGTACATGAAGCTGTCCATTCGATGAGAAGGAGAAAATGTCAAAAGGGTGGATGCTCTTAAAATTTGATCTTGAAAAAACATATGAGCGCATACGATGGAACTTGTTATAAGATACCCTATCAGCAATAGATCTTTCTGATAAATGGAAATGGTGGATTTTAATTGTGTTAGAGATCCGAAGATGAGTGTGTTGTGAAATGGAGAAAAAACAGGTGTTTCACGGCATCCAAGGGGCTCAGGCAAGGAGATCCATTGTCTATGTATCTGTTTGTGTTGTGTATGGAAAGATTATGTTATCTAATAGAAGAAGAAGTTGGAGCTGGTAATTGGAAGCCTATTCGCTTGGCAAGAGGAGGTCCGTTACCATCACATGTTTGCTTTGCATCTCATTTTGTTCACATAAGCTTTTGTATCTCAATCAAGATAATCTGCAGGGTTTTAACTCGTTTCTATGAGGCTTCGGGGCAAAAGATTAATCTTGAGAAATAACAAAAAATATCACATAATGTGTCACGAGAAGATGAGAACCACATTAGTCAGGAGAGTGGTATAGGTGTAACTAAGGATTTGGGGGAAGTACTTAGATATGCCTATTTTTCACAAGAGGATCAACAAGGATATATATGGAGAAATTTTTGATAGAATGAAAGCGCGTCTGGCTGGTTGGAAAGAGCGGAATTTGAGTATGGATAGTAGGGTTATCGGTTCATAATATGAACTTGCATATGCTTCCGACAAGTATTTTAAATGACATTGACCGACATATTAGGAGCTTTATTTAGGGCGTCTCTTCGAAGCAAAGAAAGTTGCATTTAATATCTAGGGAGAGAGTTTGTACTCCTAAATCAGAAGGAGATTTGGGTTTGCGTACAGCGAAGTGGATGAATTTTGCATTGGTAACGAAGGTGGGATGGAGATTGCTTTATGATAGCTCATCTCTATGGGCACAAGTCCTGATATCGAAATATAAAGTGTGTTCGCTAAATGATCAGAACTAGCAAGTTTCAAAAAGCACATGGTCGATGTGTTGGAGAAGCATAATTGATAGGCTTAGAATTTAATCCTAAACAAATGCTGCAGAGAACAGATCACAATAGCACAGTAAAGGGTATCGAANATAGTTCTCAACATGAAAAACGAATGAAGTTTAATCTCCTCCCGGAGTATTAAACCTTATGATCGAATTGTCAGAGACAAACTCCCACCGTCTTTAAAATAATCCGATCATGCATTAAATCACAGATTCAATTGTTCATAAGCATTAAAACAATACT
>OVBE01002167.1:0-31931 GCA_900406425.1 Iberis pinnata | reverse complement strand
TTATGGGCTCCATTGCTGCGTTGTTGGCTGATCCCAATCTTGAAGATCCTCTGGTGGAAGAGATTGGTGACCTGTACAGGAGGGATAGGTCTCAGTACGAAGCAATTGCAAGAAGCTGGACTCTAAAGTATGCACTGGGATGATAAATACAGTAACTATTTCTAACCCTACAATTATTTTGTTGAACAAGAAGTTTTTTTTTGTCAGAAATTAAAAAAATTGAGCAAGAGTTTTCGTTGAGGTTTTCTTGTTAGGCAAGCAAGTATTTTCGAAATTAACCTAATCACTCAAGAAACAAATAATCACTGAAAAATGAAAAATACATAGGGTTAGACAAACATTGGGTCGGGCTTTCCTTTCGTTTCCAATTTTGAAAAGACATATACCCAGCCCTTGTTACGTTACCGAGGTCAGAATAACTCAGCCTCTATTATGTTTCCGAGGTAAGAATAACTCAGCACTTTCGAGGTTATGGAGTTAAGAATAACTCAGCCCTTTCGATGTTTCAGAAGGAAGAATAACTCAGCCCTTTCTATGTTTCCGAGGTAAGAATAACTGAGCCCTTTCTATGTTTCCGAGGTAAGAATAACTCAGCCCTTTTCTACTTTTTAGGCCTTTTAACATAAGATATATAACTCAACTACTATGTAAAATAACTCAGTCACATCAAAATAGGAAACTCAGTCGTATCAGATATCAAACTCAGTCTTAACAAAAATCTAACTTATGCATTATTTTTAAAATCACTCGCAACATACAGGAGAACACGACGAGGGCGAATACGATTTCGACGAAGGCGATTTCGGAGAAGACGACCAGGGTTAAAAGTAGGGAAACTAAACTTTTGTTTTTAGTTAAGAAGATTTGTATATTTATATGTAAATTGAAACTCAGACACAACAAAACAAAATTGGTCTACAATAAAATCAAATTCAATCACAACGTAAATCAAACACGGTCGTAACATAAATGATACTAAGGGGAATCAATTGCAACTTACGAGAAATTTCGAGGAGGGTTCACAATAAGATTTAGACGATGTTGAGCGACTGAGAAATTTGATATGTATAATGTATGTTTGATTGACGTGGCATACGGTTTAATGATGTGGAATACGATTGAGTGACATGGATTTTTTATTATAAATTAAAAAATTAGGAGAAAACTAAGCAAGGGAGTGAATCATAATTTACAAGGGTTTCAAAGGCACTCTAGTAATTTTTGAAAGATGTATGGAATTCTAGTTATTATGGAACCTTTCTATGGTATTTGAGCTATTTTCTCAAAACTTCATAAAAATTCTCTCTCTCTAAAATAATAAGCCAAAAGGGCTTATAAAAGTTTTGAAACAAATGATAATAAAATCTAAATAATAAAAAACTAGTGATAGATCTTGAGTTCAAATGTGTCTTTTAGCTCGTTTCCCATTGTGCTCGACATAGGGGATCGATAGATCCAGTGATGGATCAATCAATCTAGGCTTCCAGGAATCAATCAATCCAATCATGGATCGATCGATATAAACTTTCAAAAAAACTCCAAGTGCTTTGGATCGATCGATCTGTCCCTGTATGAGATTATTCTTCATTTTGCACTTGAATTCTTCCAAAAGTCGTCCTTTTTGCTCCATAGCATCCCAAACACCGAATTTCCTGAAAACATACTAAAAACACAAGGAAAACACTTAGATAACACTAAATAATAGGTGTAAATACCCACTAAAAGGTGTTACATCCGAGTGATATCAAAAGTTAGAGTTCTCTCTGATTTTCCATAACTAACAGAAATCGGACGGTGCAAATTTTGGTTCCGATAGTTTGACGTCACGTCAAACAACCAATCCTGAAACATGAATACCGAAACTCAACACGACCAACTAGCTCGTGACGGTGTTCCCCCACATGAAAACATTGAGCATACCGCCAACAAACATCACCGCAGTCAACGTAAACGTAAACACTATAGCGTTCGAGGAGATTAAGAAGATGTTCTCGACTCTTGAAAAGAAGTCGGAAGAATAAGATAAGCTGACAAGTTCTCTCGTGAAATAGGTGGAAACCATAACAGCAAGAACCAGAACTATCCTCCCGCGCAAAACTACTAAGCTTGGGAGAAAACTTCTTTTTGCGACCCCACATGACAGGACGCAAACAACATAGAAGGAGTCGCCAAAACAAAATCCCGACGAGGTAACTCCTGATGTGACATTAAAAAGCAACCTTCCACCTCTCGGTGAGGAAACAGAAAAGAACAAAGCCAAACGAGTCAATTTGGAGGTTAGTGAACCGTCTAAAGGATCGGACAAAGATGCGGACATACAACCTAGGAGGGTTAGAGACCGTTCGACTCGACAAAATCCCCGACTCGATAAGCCCATGACCGAGGAAGAAAAAAAAATATTCTGGGTGGAGCAACAAAAACAAGCCAAGGAACAAGCTTTTTTCATCTGTAACAAACACCGACAAGCCACAAGGCTACCAAGGGTGATTCCAACGCAATTCCCGATCTCCATGAACCCCTTGCAAAAAACCATGGCCAAAATACAGGCGGTAAAATTGAAATTCCACCATGCGACTAGCGTGGCCCCATAAATCAAATGACTCCTTGAGGAGGAATGGAAAAATCCGTCCATAGCTCGTATAACTAACTCCCATATTTCGGACCCCAGAAAAGTCAAAAGCCCAATGTACGATGGTACCACAGATCCGAAAGCACACTTACATACCTTTCAGATTGCGATGGCGAGGTCGAAACTACGGGAAGGCAAAAAAGACGTGGGCTTCTGCCTTCTTTTCGTCGAACATCTCCATGGGTAACTCTCGAGTGGTTCTCTCGACTGAAATGGAACTCCTTCGCGAGTTTCCAACAACTTTCCATGGAGTTTCTCAAACTATACTCCATGTTCATGGATAGGGAGACTTCCGATGTCAAAGTTTGGAGCCTTGGTCAAAAAGAGGACGAATCTCTCGAAGATTTCACGAAACGGTTCAAGATCATAATGTCAAGAGTCAGCGGCATTAGCGACAAAGTAGCCATAGACGCGCTCCACAAAACTCTCTGGTACAAATCCAAATTCAGAAAATGGATAGCCCTCGATAAACTGCGTACGATTCAGAACGCCTTGCACAAAGCCAAAAATTTTATTACTATTGAAGAAGAGATGAGAGTTTTTCCACAAAAACATAAGCCGGTAAAGGCATCCGCAAAAGATGTTCCCTCGAACAGAAATCAAAAAAGAAAAACCATCATAACGACCAGTACGTCCATCACGAGGGAGAGGACCTTCGAGGACCGCATAACTATGTTATAAAAGCCTCGTCCAAAAAATGAAAAATGACAGGTAACACCTGGACCCGAAACACCTCATACGACGAGAATTCGTTTTACAAGTTCCACCAAACGGAGGGTCACTCCACGGAAAACTAAAAAGTCCTTGGAGAAAGGTCTACGGCAAAGCTCCTCGCAGGAAAATGTTGGAAATATCCAGCCTCAACGATCTCCACATAGAAGCAAATCGGCTACCTATACCAGAATAGGCACCGCTGGGAAACAACGCACTCGAAAGTCCCTGAAAGGAAAAGAAGCATGGAAGAGAGCTTGAGAATGAAACCGGCAGAGTCAATCGCTGTCGAGTAAACATGATAATCGGAGGGTTGCAGTAATATCAAGGCAGTGTCTCTGCAATACATTGCAAGGCAGAATCGAACGCCAATTGGCCCGATCATCTTCTCTTCATGTCTTCTGGTTTGTCGAGCAATGCCATTACCTTAGAGGAAAGAAAAACCGTCGGAATTGACACCCCTCACAGCGATCCCCTTGTAATCGACCTCATCATCAGGGACCTCGTGCTCTCAAGGATTCTCGTCGACACAATTGGGGCTATGTAGTTACCAATGGGTGTGCCACCTGGTTTTGTACCTCAATACTAACATGCCGAAGACACTGATGTTAAGGCCATGTTACATCAGATTATTCAAGGTCAAGCAAATGGTGCTATAGAGTTAGCTAAGAAGTTAGTAGAAATTAACTGGTGTAATCTCCCTACGAAAAGAACACACCTTGAACCTAGAATCTAATGAATTTGAATAAACATATTGGATAGTGAGTGAATTGGATGAATGATGGTTGAATGGAGTGCTGGTTTGAATGGATTTTGATGGAATATGGATTCAGACAGAAAATCAAGAGGGTGATGAACTCTTGAAACTCCTAAAATTGTTGGATATTTCACACGAAAAGGTTCTCTTTGGATATTACACACCATAAATATGAGTTGTTATCAGAAATCTCTTCTCTTTTTCTTAAAAACAATAACTAGGTTTAAAGTTTAACCTTACAATCCTTTAAATATTAGAAATACAAGAAAGATAACATAAGAAACAAAGGGAAGCCGTGGGTTTAAACTTCTTTGGTGTCATGGGACTTAGAAAATGGGCTTGGACTTTCTAATTGGCTTTAACTTAAATTTAGCCCGTTCCTCTCTTGTTAAGCATTGCTTATTTCGGCCTAGTTCTATGGTTCCACACTAAGGAAGTGTAAGTACCCAAGTTACCTCATTAAAACCTGGAAAGGAAAACCCATTTGGGAGAAAACCAATCTCGGGAAAAAGAGTACAACCTTGAGTACCTCTAAAGTGGAAAACCGTTGAACTTATTGCAATGACTTTCTGAATGATTCTCCAAAGCTTGAGCTATTGAATTAATCTTCAAAGTTTGTGAATGCTTGAATAAGTCTAGTTTTGAGCTCCTTAGGATTACATCATCTGAGTCCATTGCTCATTCTTTATCTCCTAGCTTTTAGCTTTTAGGATTACATCATTAACAACAAGATGAATTTTTATTAAAGTTACCTAAATGAAAAATTT
Organism: Iberis pinnata; assembly: GCA_900406425.1. NCBI lineage: Eukaryota > Viridiplantae > Streptophyta > Magnoliopsida > Brassicales > Brassicaceae > Iberis > Iberis pinnata. Next base: position 27,067 of record OVBE01002167.1, on the reverse strand, counting down.
GAGGCATTGAACACCAAGTTGAACTATATAGAGAACAAGGGTGCCTCATCTTCTCATACCAAACCAACAGGCCTACTTCCTGGGAAGTCAATCCAGAATCCTAGGGACTTTGCACAAATCAATGCCATTACTTTGAGAATTGGAAAACAACTTCATGCTAGAGATGGACCTATTCATATCACTGGGGATAGTGTTGATCAAGATGGGGAGGATCTGAGTTTGAATGAAGAGTATAATACATATTGTACACAAGCTAATGCTGAAGTGGGTAACCAACCAGAATCAATACCCAACCTCAAGCCCGCTCTTATTGAAAAACCAGCTTTTCCCAAGAAAAAGGAAACACCATTTGTTCCACTACCATGCAGGCCTCGAATGCCATTTCCAGGAAGATTCAAGAAGGAAATAATGGAGAAATACCAAGGACTCTTTAAGAACTACATGAAGGAACCTGAAAACAAAGTGCCACTTCTTGATACCATCACACTTATGCCTCCATACAAGAAGTTCTCGAAGGACACCATTACGAAAAAATAAAGAGATTCAAGAAATGCCTCCCTTTCTACGAAATTTTGAATGGGAATAAATATTTTGAATGGTCAGACCAATGCGAGAGAGCCTTTTAACAATTAAAGCATTACATGACTACACCTCCAGTCCTCACGGAACCAGTCATCGGAGAACCCCTATTCTTGTACATTGCAGTGTTAAAAACAACCGTAAGCAGTGTCCTTATTAAATAAGAACGCGGCAATCAAAAGCCAATATAATACGTAAGTAAAATCCTGCTAGACGCCAAGACACAATACATTCTCATGGTAAAATTAGCACTCACCGTAGTGATGTTGGTGCGGAAACTAAGGCCATATTTTTAGTCACAAACAATAATCATCCTCACATCATTCCCATTATGAACGATCTTGCACATCCCTAGTCAATCGGGCAGATTATCAAAATGGGCAATCAGATTAAGCGAATACGATGTCGAATATCGGATGAAGACTTGTGCGAAATCATAGGTCTTTTCTGATTTCTTGGTAGAACTCCCAACTGAAAGTATAACAAACCAGGAACCAGAATCGGTCTAGACCCTCCACGTGGATGGATTTTCTTCCAAACAGGGTTCAGGAGTCGAGATTCAATTCATGTCACTAATCAGAGAAATACAAGAACAATCACTTCGTCTCATGTTCGCGTCCAATAACAAAGCTGAATACGAAGCACTCATCGCAAAATTACGATTAGCCCATGGACTCAAATATGAAATATCCATGCTTATTGCGAATCACAACTTGTGGCGAGCCAATTTAGTGGAGAGTACTAGGGCAGAGACGAAAGGATGAAATCATACGTGAAACTCATTCATAATCTTTCCCAATGTTGTAACCAGTTCGCCCTCACACAAATACCCCGCTCGGAGAATGTGCAGGCTGACGCCTTGGAAGCTTTAGGTTCAAGCTTTGATCCACGTATCAGAAGAATCATCCCCATGGAATTTATCGAACACTCGAGTATCGGTCCCGTGATCATCAAAAATCTAATCCAATTTCCAGACGAAGACGTTGACAAAATTGATAAACCCGAAGAGAATCCAGAACAATCCATATACGGGTACGTTAAATCATGGATGCAGGAAATTTGAGCTTACATAGCCGAAGGTACCATCCACGTAGAGTAATGGGCCGCTCAAAAAGTCAAAATTTAAGTTGCTTGATACGTCTCTAGTAGACGGAGAAATTTATAAACGAAGTTTTTCCGGACCTCTCTTAACCTGCAGAGAAGGAAACAAGTCGCTGAAATTAATGGAGGAGGTCCACTATTGTTCATGTGGAAATAACTCTGGCTAGTAATGTCACGACTATTACTAGCCAACCATGGTTATGGATTACGAAAACTTTGCCCGCAAGTGAAAAAATGCCAAAGGCACGCACCAACGATTCACCAACCCATAAAATTCCTTTCTTCCATTTTAGCACCATACCCGTTCATGCGATGGGCGAAGGATATTGTCGGACCCATGCACACATCTAAACACAAACACTTCCTACTAGTCTTAACATATTTCTTCTCAAAATAGGTCGAAGACGATTCATTCGCCATCATCAAAGACGCTTAAGTAAAAAATTTCGTATGGAAAAAATCATATGCAGAAACGGAATCCCTTACGAAATTATGACAGAGAACGGGTCTCATTTATTTCAACGAGATTCGAGGCGTTTTGCGAAAAGTGTAGGATGCGGCTAACAAAGTCAATTCCCAGATACCCCCAAGGCAATGGCCAAGCAGAACCCATCAACAAGACCATCTTAAACGGGCTAAAGAAACGTTTGGACACCAAGAAAGGCCGATGGGCCAAAGAGCTCGAAGGAGTCCTTGGTCGTATAGAACAACACCGAGAGGGGCGACAGGAGAAATCCCTTTCGGTCTCGTATACGGATCAGAATGTGTGATCCCCGCGGAAGTAGAATTCTCGGGAATACGCAGAAAGTTGCTCCTAGAGCAAGAAGAAACAAACAATCTAATGCTGTTAGTCGATCTTGACCTTGTCAATGAGCGCCGGGATCACGCCCTCATACGAACCCAAAATTATGAACAAGCAGCCGAAAAATACTATAACTCAAACGTACGAAGTCGTAGGTTCAAAGAAGGCGACCTAGTCCTACGCAAAGAATTCTAAAAAACTGCATAACAAAACGCAAGATAACTGGGAGCGAACTGGGAAGGTCCATAAAGAATCACGAAAGTAGTCCAACCAGGTGCATACGAAATCGTTAAAATTCATAACGACAAGATTCCATGAACCTGGAACGCGATGCACCTCAAAAAATACTATCACTAAGCAACGACACCCTAACAAACTGAACTACGAGACGATTTAATCCCCAAAAATAGTACGTAGGAAACTTTTTGGAAGAAAAGTGCAGTTGTCCCCCTCTCTAAAAAAACGGAGAGTGGGTACGTATATGTATACTCGTATACTCCGATATTTCAAAATATCTGCATTCTTGTACTCGATATTTTTGAAACTTTCTTGCAATAAGAAAATCACATTCTACCTTAAGCATTTTCGAATCATCTTACGATCTACACATATTTAATTAAACTCAAAAACTTATAAGTAACAGCACAAACCATCGTATAACCTGGAATTGGAAATCATAATAAAACTTCTCTTAACGAAAACTGGAACATCTTCCTTGCTCGCAAGGGCAAACATGTCCTTCAAACAAAACACATGAGTACTCCTAGAACACATGCCAAAACGCAAAACCTTCAAACGGAAAAAGAAATTTTTAAAAAGCAAGACATCTCGGACTTCTGAAAACACACTTCAAAATTCGTACGAACATAGTCTACATAGACTCTAAAATGAAAACGAGCAAACATCTGCTCCTATATCGAGTTCGTCGAGTGGCCCCGATGAATAAACTAATCACATAACCTTTCATAAGATCAGTTCTGACACAGCTGGAACATTGGTCTCTAATATATCTAGACATAGTATTAAAACATATACGAGATCCATAAATTTGTCTCTTCGCTTACACCCGCAAATTCCTAAACCCCGAAAACCAGACTTTTTGGAAAAAAACACACGAGTATGCGACTGTAGCTACCATCAGAGAACATGATATGAATTCACTACTCACATCCATAACTCCAACTCAATATCGTCGACATAATCCAAAAAAGCCATTCATTAATCAAAAGCCCCTAAGCGGCAAAGAAAACCCAAAGCCACATGCAGCCGGGTCATAATATTAAACAGCAACACTGCCCAAAACAAGCACAAAAACATAAAAACATCCTGAATAGGACAACAACCTTATTCGTCATATAGGATGAGGACCTCGTCCTCATCCGCTTCACCACCAGAACCCTCCGTCACGTCATATGTGTCATCCGTCTCGTAGTGCTTGACATCCTCACAGCCGTGATGCACCAGATCGTCAATGGACTACAGGAGAATAGAGTCGGCAATGCCCGGTTTGGTTTCAACCACTAGAACCGTGTGACACGATGAATCAACCGCACCCTGCACTTGATGCTGAAGATGGCGTAACTCCTTTTCCTTAGCTCTCTTAGATTTTATTAGCTTTGAATAAAGAGCGTAACGTCTTTACGAGGTCCCTCTCTAGCTAGCTGACCTGAGTTTAGAATTGAGACACTTCCATGCATTGGTCCTGTTGAATACTCCCAACTCCGCCTCCAACCGCAACGATTTCTCGTCCGACTTTGCAAGCCTTTCTGTAAGGCGCTCTATCTCTGATCCGTAGTCGCTAAATATCCCACCGATGAAAGACACAAGCTACAAAGAAGAATAAAGGATGAGAAAGCAACAAATGTAGCGAACACAGAAACACATGTGTACAAATCTTGGTGTGATGTCGAGACATCATACTCGAACCCGAAGCCCTTAGTGGCGGAGGTCCAATCTCAGCCCCTTTCACACTCTTCCTCTTCCCAGCTACCCCGGAGGCAGGGTAAGACCTCTTGCGCGCATCAACGGGAGCAACATGAGCAGCTCTAGTGGCAGGTAGTCCTATGATGATTTCCCTTTTTACGGTAGGAGAAGGAGGAGGCATCGACTATGCCCCATGTTCGGAGCTTACATTATGAAATGAGGTTGTCGAAGAACCCATCGGAAGGATCTCCCTTTGATCCGGATTGGGCAAGGAATGTGGAACCAGATCGGGAGCAATAAACCAACGTTATAGTCGAAATCCTGCACATGAGCGGGGACTGCTTCGCATCTCAGAGAACCAGAGAAGCCTCCTGGAAAAGTACTATCCACAGAAACACTATTGTCTTTCTGGGGAAAAGTCATCTTGGCCAAAGCTCTCAAAGTAGAAGTTTAATGGAAGTAGGAATGAATGAAATGGAGGTGAAGAGTCCACAACTTTTAGAGAAATTCTTCCAAAATAAAATAATCATAAATTATTATGGAAACCTCCCAACTGTGGATCCCGACCAAAATATACATCACTCGCTCGCAAAATCAAACTCGAACTTCGCGAGCTGGAGGGCTAACTGCTGGGGTAAAAAATAGCACACTCAGGATCAACGTCCAAGAAATACAAAACAATCTAAGCATTCCCAATCAGCAGAATAAATGAACCAAACTTATGATATTCCCAAAATATCACAGATGATATGTTGCAAAGGAATGAAGCAATAATCTTCAAACTGCTAAGAGATCGTCTCTGCACTCTTTGTCCTTAGTTCAGAATGGTTTTTTCCCACCAGATTTTCCTATCACCAAGGTTTTATGGATGAAAGATGGTCCGCTTACTCGGAATTAATGTATGAGGAATATAGAAAACCTCAACGAATACACAATCTCCGGGCAAATGCTTTAATCCCGAACATCTCTATGGAAATCACGAATGACGCTTAATATGAACAGTCAAGACATTTTCAGATATACGTTCATGTCATCAGTTGGCAAGATGAATCAGAAAAATTCATCTAGCCAACTAGCAAGATGAATCTGTGCAAGCAACTCATCTCGCCAGTTGGTGAAATGAATTTGTACAAGGAATTCATCTCGCCAATTAGCGATATTAATATGTGCAAACAATTCATCTCACCAGTTGGTGACATGAATCGGATGAATCTGTGCAAGCAATTCATCTTGCCAACTAGCAAGATGAATTACATGTGAGCTTTGTGTCAATTTGGACAAATCGTCTCTTGTTTTCTATCATTCTCGTAAAACTTGTTTCTTTCGTGCGATGAATTCTGTCGACTCCTGAAAGAACCGTGAAACCATTTCATATTAATCAATTATACGTGATCAGAATAACTTTTTCGCAAAGGTTTGGGCCGTATCGTTGCATGAAAGTTTGTTTTCTCGACAAGAATCATAAGAATCGCCTAAACTGTAAAGCGGCCTAACAAGGCCTAAAACACGATAATGGCCCACTTATGATTCCAAAAAGGAATCAAGCCCAAGTCCAATGATGGTTAGAGCTTGTCCTACATGCCAAAGAGAAATGGAAGAAATCCAGAAAAGGAAAATTTTCGCAGAAGAATCAATCAAAAAAGGAAGATTTCCGCAGAAAAATAGAGGACGAAAAATCAAGACGGATCAAGCCTAAAGTCTATATAAGAGAGATGAAGAGAAGGGGGCGCAAACAAATTCTATTCTCCACACCGAAATACTTAGGGTTTCCGACTTTTTGATTATTGTTAGTGAGCTGCGACTCAGTTAGGTTTATCAGTGTCCATTGCTAGATGTAGGATAACTCGTCGGAAATTCTTGTGGCCGAGGCTATCACCTATCATAACGTGTTCACGAACCGATTCATAATAAGACTCCTATTGCCCTCTTTTGTTCTGAAATTCATTTTTGTACTCTTTATTTTCGTACTCTGATCTTTCTACGTTTGACTCACAGAAATCCGGGATCTCTGGAAAACTAGAGTTCTCTATGATTTTATGTAACTAACGGAAATCGATAGTGCGAATTTCCGTTCCCACAAATCTCTTGCTTCCCCACAACATTTAAGTTAGTCGTTTATCGTTTTATATAATCGATTATTACGAGTGTGTCCTTATTACCGTTCTGAAGAATGATTATTTTTTTTTGGGTTTGGCAAACCATTATCGTTTTATACAATTAATTCCGTATGAGAAGATTTCGCGATTCATCCGTAAGTCGTGGGAATTAATCGTATAACTAAGTTGATCTCAGTGTTCAGGATAACCGGAACCATTGATACCATTACTTCGGTACTTATGCGAGTTTTATGATTTTGATTGAAGAATTCCAACGGAGACACAAAATGATATGAAACAAGAGACAAGAAGGTCTGTGAGACGACCAACTTGCCAACTGACGAGTTAAACATATACTTTTCAGCTTGCCAATGGACGAGCTAAAATTTGTGAGGTTCAGCTCGCTAGTTGGCAAGCTGAACATATGTTTTGTAGCTTGTCAACTAGAGAGCAGAACAAGTGTTGTTCAGCTTGCCAACTGGCGAGCTAAACTTGCGTAGTTTACCTTGCTAGTTAGTGAGCTGAGTGTTCATCATTCATCGTATAATTTCTTGTTTCACCGTTAATAATATTCAAAACTAGAACATTTGTCTGAAAGCTGCGATTTACTTATTATTGTCCCAATATGTGTCCATCGAGGTTTTTCATATTCCTCGGACATCGGTTTCGAGCACGCTTGTTTGGATATTGTTATTGGACGTAAACAAAATATCTTTCCTCATTAAAACCTTAGTGATTGGAAAACCCGGTGGGATAAAACCTTCTCAACTAAGGATAAAAGAGTATAGAGATAATCGCTTAGCTATTTTTCTATTGTTATCTGGTTTTTCCAAAGCATATGTTCCGTTGATAGGGATTGGTGCAATTTGACGTTTGCAATGGTGGTTGTCAGGTGTTGATTTTGTTGTAACCGTTTTTGACCCCAAGAGTTAGCCCCCCAGCTCGGAAGAATCATTTAAATGTTCTTGTGAGGTATCAGGTAAGGTAAGCTAGGGAGAATTGATGGCTCAGAAAACCAAAGGTGAATAGTAAAAAATCAGTTCATAATTTGAGAAGTTACCTTTTTTAAACTTCACTCATCACTCTCAAGAAATTCTCAAAGTAGAAAGTCCTTACTCTCTCAAACCTTTTACTTCTTTTCTCATTCTCATTACAAATTCGAGTTCGGGAGTTGCTTTGAATGCACTACTGTCGATTTTCAGTCTCGACAGCTTGCGAGTCTAGGTCGTAGATGTGGTGCCGAAGGTTGAATTTTTGAGACACTCGATTGACCCAGAGGTAGAGGCATATTGGCACATAACATGCATTCTAGAGGCTCCGCCACCTGAGTCATGGTGTCCGACATGACCTAAACTTGGTAAAATTGCCGATAGTCCTAGCAACTCCTGGGGCTCCTTCATGGCACTATTAGAGAATTTTCCCGAGTCCCGGATGATGTGGTGTTCTGTCTTCCAAAACACAAAGAAAGAGCTTGCGCTCTGCCTCATGGTTGGTTCACCTGCTACGAGGCTCATTTCCTATACACCCATTTGTGGTTTCCCATTCTGGGAGTTGTAGTTGAATTCTTGAGGTGATACGGCCCATCGATCGGCCAAATTACGCCGTGTGGGCTTCAACACCTCATCGGCATTTTAGTCTTGTGCTACAATCGAGGGATAAGTTTGGCTCGACTATCTAATAGCGCTTCTTCACCCGAGGGGTCTGAGCGGTTCATTGCAGTATTACTTGGTTATGTGGAGGAACATGTCGATCATCTAGTCATTCTAGTACCATCTCCATGATTGGAAAAAATGCTATTTTTGTTCAGATTGATGGCACCTATGTTGAAGAGAATTACATTTTCCGTTTTAAGTGGAAATAGGGTCTGATGGTTATTGCGGTCAGATGTTTAAGCTAGTTTCGATGTACCGATGCCTAACGCATGTTTTGTATTTTACAGTTGTTGATCCTCTTCTATCGTTTCTGCAGGATTTTCTTATTTTCTGAGACATCCTTAGGGGTGGTCCGCTCAAGGGGTCACTTTTTGTTGCAATGAGTTTGGAACGCTGTTGCTTGCTATAACGCCCGAACCTGTCCCAAAGTTATTGAAGAGGAGGAAGAGCCAGTAATGGAGGGCTTTGTTCATTACGAGATGCCTCCGGTAAGAGATAGAGAGAGATCTCCGAGGAATGAGGGCACTACCTTTGGAGTGGGTAGATTTGCCCAAGTCAAGGAAGGATTGATACATGGGGTCTGTTTGAACAATTACGATGGTCTCAACCAGATGTCGATACTGTCCCTCGGGACTAATTTCTTTGACTTCTCTGATGATGCGTCGACCCAAGCTCTAGGTGCAGGAGGATTTGTAAGGTAGAAGGATTACAATGAGGCTTCGTTTCGGACAATGGGGTTAGTATTTACTTATACGCGATTTCACTTTTACGAACGTCCTCGCTAACCTTTTTTTAATATTCCGTTAGGGTCTCGATGTGATGAACAACACAGTTTAAAGCTGAGAGACTCGAAGAGGACAACTCCTATTTGAGGGGAAAGATGGAAGAATGGCGCGGAGGCACATGTCTGAGGTTTGTCGTGTGATCGGGCAGGGAAAGTATGAAGTCGTTTCAGTCATGGCGGATCGCTCGACTCGTGTCAACGCCTGCTTTGATCGGTTGGAGAAAACGCACAAGATCATTAGAGATTGGTGCGAGTGTCACAATTATGTGGGTGCCTTTTATTCGAGTACGCAACTCAACTTTCAGTATGATGTCGAAAAAAGATGATATCTAGATTTTAGGACAAGTATAAAGATGCGACATCCTTAATCCCTCCAATTGAAGCGGAGGTTCGGGAGTGCTGGGCTCCGATCCCTGTTTCCTCTTATTTGGAGAATGTTGGAACTGTGGCATGTGCCAAAGAGGATACAGTGGATTAGGACCCAAGACGGTTCGGTGTATCGTGTTCTGGTTATTTCAGTCCCGCCCAGTATTGAGCGTGGGTTCGTATAAATGGAGTATGTTCCAATATTAGATTACGATTTTGGCCGAGTGTGGCCTATATTTAGTAGTCACGAAGGTATGTGGCTTTGAAACCGTACTGCTCTAAGACTTTTTGTAAGTTGTGTTTTTATGAATGTATGGATTAGTAGTCGAAAACAAAATTACGAGTAGTCAATTCATATTAAGCTTTCAGATTTATCGCTAAGTTTATCTTGTCTGTTTTGTGTGAGAGTTTTTTATGGAAATTCTAATTTCCGACTTACACATATTCGCGTGTGTAATTGACAAGAAAAGTTTAGGGATCTCGTATCAATTTTTGATACTATGTCTTGAGATGTTAGAAACCAGTGTGCTGGGTTTAGGACAATACCTAGGTTTAGTCTCGGTTTTAAGGGGTGCAGCGAATGTCATGGCTTAAGTATCTTGTTTACGATTTCAACCTGATTCTGTTTTGATATTGGAGTCTGCGATAGACTCACATCTCTTCGAAGATAGTTTTAAGAGGAGAGTGTTTGAGTTTTTGTTAGAAGAAGTATTCGTATGATTTACGTTTCCGGGTTATGCGATGATTTTGTTGTTATTTAGGCGTTTTTTGAGCGTAGTCGAATACATTGAAGATGTAAAAAGATAGTGGAGATTTCTAAGTAAGAACTGGTTTTGCTTATTGCGTACATGAATGCAAATATTTTAAAATATTGGAATATACGAGTATACGTATCCGTACCCACTACCCCCTATTTTAGAGAGGGGGACAACTGCACTTTTCTTGCGAAAAGTTGCCTATGTACACTTTTTGGGAATCAAGCCATCTCGTAGTTCAGTTTGTTGCCGTGAGTTTGATTACTCGTTTCACAATGATGCGTTGTCTGTTTTGGCCGCGGTGGCTACAGTAGGGTCGACGACTTTTTCAGAGGTGTTGTTTAGGATGTTGGGCTCGGAGGTGTTGTTACCTTTGTCAAGTTGAGCTGTTTATCGAGTTAACGAATTTGGTTCGCCTTTTTCTGAGGTGTAGTTAGCTTTGTCCGAAGCAATTTTGGTCAGCGGTTGAGTTGCCTTTGCTCGTTTGGTTTCTATTGCTGGTGTCGTTGTGACACGTCTTAGATTGTGTTCTATTAGAAATCAGAGTCTTGCTTGTTTCATACAGCCCTAGATCGCAAATATTCCATGGGGTGTCTGGAAATTGATGCCTAAGTGGTAAGTCAATAGGAATGCTTTCATGGAGTTTATCCATGGCAATCCGACGATGATGTTATAGATGGTGGGATGGTCGACTAGTGGGAAATCGACGATTTTGGTGAAAACATTTGGTATGAACGGAAGTTAAATTGATCTGAGACTCATCGTTGTTATGCTGGAGAAACCAGTGAGTGGTTTTTGCGTAGGTGTGACTTCGGACAATTTAATTCCCATCCTTATAGCGTATCACGGAAGATCCCATTTATGGTACTTCATGTGTCTACGAGGACTCTTGAGACCTCGAGGTTTCTTATGAAGAGATTGATTACGAGAGGATCAATATGAGGAGTGTCAATTCTGACAACTTTGTTGTCCTTGAAAGTAATCACGTTATTTGGCGAATTGGAAGACGTGAAGAGGAGGTGATTGGGCTAGTTTGCGCTCGATTCAGCTTTGCGATGATACAGTCTTATAGCAGAGATGCTGGCTTTACAGTATTGCGATCCTCTGATTATAATTTTCACCCGGTGGTGATTGACAGTAGTGACTTTGTCCTCATATTCTCCTATGCGCTTTCCTTCTGGTCGGGAACCCTGGTGTGTGTTGTTATTTGGCGATGCCTGGTCGGAGCTAGGTGGTCAACTAGTTTGTTTGATGAGGTCGGTTACGCTGGATATTTCTAACGTCGCCCCCACGAGTAGTTTTGCCGTTAGTCTTGCTCTGAGAACTATGCATTTCGCTGTGGAGTGACCCTTCATTTGGTGGAACTCGCAGAAGTTAATTTTTTCGTAAGGGTCCACGTATTTCCCGATGATCTTCCTCGTTCGGATGATGGGTTGATCGCATAGCTGTGCGCTCCCTGGAAGTTTTCTCACTCATGATAGACATACTTGTCGTTATGAGGATTTTTCTTTTTTGATTTCTGCTCTGTTGGAGCGTCTTTTGCATATGCATTTGCCGATTTATGCTTCAGCGATATGACTTTCATCTCCTCTTTGATGGTGATGAAATCCATGGCCTTATAAAAAGCATCTTGGATTGAACGCAATTTTTTGAGAGCTATCCACTTTCTAAACTTTGATTTGTACCAGAAAGTTTTTCGGAGTGCGTCTACGGCTACCTTATCACTTATCTCGAGGAGTCTTGATATCATGACCTTGAATCGTTTGATGAAATCTCCGAGAGATTCATCTTCCCTTTGAGCCATGCTCGGAAGATCGACATTCAAAGCTTCTCTATCCATAAACATGAAATACTGTTGGAGGAATTCCGCAGAGAGCTGTCAGAAGTTTCTGACGGAGTTGCGCTGTTGGGGATCTTCGACGAAAAGGAGACCAAAAATTGCGTCCTTTTAAACCTCTTTGATTTTGGTCTTCACTATTGCAATTCGAAGGTTTGCAGTTCCGCTTTCAGATCGTTGGTTTTGCCGTACATAGGAATTCCTATTATACCAATGTCAGAGATTCGAGTCTTAGTTATACATGTCATAAACAACATTTTCTGGGCTTCTTCGAGAATTTGGTCGATCTCTCGTTACGACCTGGTAGCATGATGAATCTGTGACTTTAACACCTGGAATTATGCAGCAGATTTTGCAATGTAATCGCGGAGATCGTTATTTTTGTCGAAGTCATCATGATTCGCTTTTGGAAGTGGTTAGCGTTTATCTCGGATGCTTTTCGCTTGCTTCTCTGCCAACTAGTCATGTTCTACTTAGAAGCGATTATCTTCTTCTTCAGTCATCGGTTTGTCGAACTCACGATCTTTCCGGGCTGAGCGTTTGTTTCTTCTACTTGGGTGCACGTCTGCATCATTATCTGAAGAATAACTCTGCTCCTTAAATTCCAAGTTAAGCCGCTCGGCGTCGTTCTCTTCCTTTTCCCCGTCTAGAGGCGGAAATTCGTTGGTGGTTTTCAGCGCTGCATCAGGAGTTGTCTCATCAAGATTTGTTCCTAACGGCTTCTTTTGCGCGTTTTGCGTCCTATCGAGTAGAAACACAAAATCGATTCTTCTCCTACGACGCTTGATTATTCCGCGTTTAAAGATGGCTTTGATTTTCTTAGTTAGGATTTCTACCTATTTTACGAGAGAGCATGTCTGCTTATCTTGCTCTTACGACTTCTTTCCAAGAGTCAAGAACATCTTCTTAGTCTCCTCGAACGCTGCAGTGTTTGCGTCAGCGTTGACTGCGGTAATTTTTGTTGGGAGATTTTGTTCAACTTTGTTGTTCGGCAGGGCACCGTCACGAGCTGGTTGGTTGTTTTGACTTTCAGTAGACATGTTAGAACTTGTTATTTGACGTGAAAGAAATCGCTTGTGTCCTCCCTCTAGCGCCAAACTGTGGGAACCAAAATTTGCACTATCGATTTATGTTAGTTATGGAAAATCAAAGTGCACTCTAACTTTCTAGAGATCCTGGATTTCTGTGACTCAAATACGAACAAGATCATAGTACGAAAATAAACGCTAAAGTACGATAATTAAAGATTGCGAAAGAGAGCAAAATAGAAGTCTTATTTCAAATTCGTAAGAGCATTTCAACAAGTGATAGGCCTTGACTCCGTGAGTTGTTGACGAGTTTCGCAGCTCACTAATAAAATCGTAAAATAACCCTAATTCTCTAAGTATTTTTGTGTGGAGAATTGAACGCGTCTGTGCCCTTCCTCTTCATCTCTCTTATATAGGCTTCAGGGCTGATCTGTCTTCCTTTTTTGCCTTCCATTCCTCAGTGGAAATCTTACTTTTCTGGTTTATTCTTATGCACAAATCTTCCATTTCTTCTTCGCTTGTAGTACAAGCTTTGATTGCCATTGTGCTTGGGTTTGATTCTCACCAAGAGTCGTAGGTGGGTCGTTTTCCGTGTTTTAGGCCTGGTTGGGCTGTTTTACGGTTTAGGAAAGTTTTACGGTTCTCATCAGAGAACCGAGCTTTCGTACAACAATACGATCGAGACTTTGTAGAAAGATTATACCAATCATATGAGTGAGATAACATCAACATTTAAGTTAGTGTTTTATCGTTTTATACGATCGGTAAATACGAGCGCGTCCTTATCGCTATATACCATTATTGTTGTATATGATTTTTGGCGTTTTGGCAAACCATTAACGTTGTATACAATTAATTTCATAGGAGAAGATTTCGAGGTTCTTCCGCAAGTCGTGGGAAAAAAATAATATATATAAGGTGATTTTGGTGTTCGGGATAACCTGAACCATTTATACGATTACTTTGGGTCTTATGCAAGTTTTATGTTTTTATTGTAAAATTCCAACAGAGTCACGAAATGATACAAATCAAGAGACAAGAGGTTTGTGAGACGATCAGCTCACCAACTGGTGAGCTGAACTTGCATAGTTCAACTCGCCGGTTGGCGAGCTGGGCGTTAATCTTTCACCATATAGGTTCTCGTTTCATCTGTTAAGAGTATTCAAAACTAGAACGTTTGTGCAGAAGATTCAATTTACTTGTTATTGTCCCGATATGTGTCTATTGAGGGTTTTTGTATTTTTCATACATTGGTTTCGAGCACGCTTGCTTGGATATAATTTTCGGACGTAAACGAAATATCTTTCCTTGTTAAAACCTTTGTGATAGGACAATAGATTACAGAGATAATAGCTTGGCTATTTTCCGATTGTTATCCATTTTATCCAAAGCATATGTTACGTTGACAGGGGTTGGTGCGTATGGGAACCAAGATTCGCACCATCTGATTTCTGTTAGTTACGGAAAATCAGAGAGAACTCTAACTTTCTAGAGATCCCGGATTTTTGTGAGTCAAATGATTTAAGATCAGAACATGAAAAACAATACCAGAAGTACGAAATAAAAAATATGAAAGAGAGAAAATGGACTTTCTTATTCCGACTCTTATGAGCGTTTCAACAAGTGGTGAGCCTTAGCTTCGTAAACCGTCAGCAATTTTCATGACACGGAAAACCTAAGACTAATGACTTAGATGAGTTGCAGCTCGCTAATAAAATCGGAAAACAACCCTAATTCTCTAAGTATTTGTGTGTGGAAAAATCAAATGTGTCCAGCTCTTCCTCCTCATCCTTCTTATATAGATTCCTTGGCTTGCCCGTTATCCTTTTTGGCCTCTGACTATTTTGCGGGAACTTTCCTTTTCGTTTACGGAAACATTCCTTTTCCAAATTCCTTTCATATCTCTATGGCTTGTGGAACAAGTTGTGATCGTCATCGCACTTGGGCCAAATTCCCACCTAGAATCTAAAGTGGGCCGTATGTCGCGTTTTGGGTCTCATTGGTCTTTCGTATGCCGAAGCGATATGGGTTTTGCGATGAGTCAGTTATCATCCCTTTATGCGATTGATATTTATACGAATGGATGTCATGAGAATTCCACAAACCGAAAAGGATAATCTTACAATCGTGATTTGCCATTTACACGGTAATCCTGATACTATTCATGGTAGATATAAGATTCACGGTTTTAGTCACAAATTTCCAAGAAAACTTCGGAATGAAACGAAACAAGGGACACGAGGTTTGAGGCAGAATAAGCCCGGAAACTGACAAGCTGAATTTGTTGGATTCAGCTTGCCAACTGGCGAGCTGATTGCGTGTTTGGCGTATGTGTTCTTGTTTTTTGGAACATTGTGTCTGTCGTGGTCTTCAACTTTCTGCAAGTATTGTAGGCATACCATCTTGCATCGTTAAAAGCTTAGTTATTAGGAAAACCCGGTTGGATAAAACCTTCTCAACTAGGGTAAAAAGTGTACGGAGATGGAGTTGGCTAGAACATATTCCGTTGATTTGGATCGTTCAAGCGTTTATGTTTTTCTCGGTCATTGTTTTCGAGTATGGCATTTTTGACCAAAATAGTTAGCCCCCTAGCTCGCAAGGTTTGAAAGTTGCGGGCGGATAATATGCGTGTTGATCGGAATCTACGATCGAGAAACTTTCGCACACAAGTTTCGTAACGATTTTAAGATTAATCTATTATGGAAAAACTATCTATAAGTAGTGGATCCTTACTCTTCATTCCATTCATCCCATCCCCTTTCTACTTCGAAGGCTTATGTTAATATGACTTCTCCCCGAAAAGACAGTTAAACCACGACGGATGGTACTTCTCCGGGAAGCCTTCCCCAGTTCTGTCGGCCACGTCGCCGGCTGGCATGCCTAATTTGACCCACTGTTCTCCAAATTACAAAGCAATTTTTCCAACGGGTTCTTCGACCACCCCGATTAATGTCAGAAGCTTCAAACATGGGGTCGAGTCAATGCCTCCTCCGCCTCCCGTGAAACTTGAGCTTGTTTTGGGATTTTGCGCTGTCGGGGCTCCTCCCCTCGTTCCTCTGCGCAAATGATCCTTACCTGATTACAGGATAGCTGGACGGAAAAGGGATGAGAAAGGGGCTGAGAATAGGCCTCCACTAGATACGACTTCGGGTTCGTTGTTTTCCAGTGCTTTTCGCGTTGGTTGTTTTCTCATCTTCTTTGTTCATATGCAACTTGTTTCTTTCATTGAAGGGCTAACTCGTCTAAGACGTGGGTCAGAGCTCAAAGCTAGAGCTGCCAATGCGTCAGCCTGTACGTTCTCCAAGCAGGGGATTCATGTGAGGGAAAACTGATTAAAGCCTTGGGAAAGACTCTGAATGAGTTTCAGGTATGGTTCCATCTGCTTGTCCCTAGCCTCGTATCCCCGCTAAATTGGCTTGCTACAAGTTGCGAGTCACAATAGGCGTGGATGTTTCGTATTTTGAGTTTGTGGGCTACTCATAATTCAACGATTTGCGCTTCATATTCAGCTTCGTTGTTGGATGCGTTGAATATGAGTCCTAGCGATTGTTCTAATATTTCTTTGGTCAGTGACATGAGTCAGATCCCGACTCTTGAACCCTATTTTGACGAAGATCCATCAACATGGAGAGTCTTGAACGATTCTGGCTCCTGGTTCGTCATACTTTCTATCGAGATTCTACCAGAAAATCGGCGAGGACTTGTGATTTCCCGCAAGTCCTTGTCTGGTATTCGATATTGTAGTCAGTTAATTTGATGGCCCACTTTGCTAATCTTCCTATTAACTGTGAATGTGTGGGATCGTTTGTAATGGGAATGACCTGAGAACGACTATCGTGTGCGACTGGAAATACGGGCGCAATTTTCGTGCAGATGTTACTACGACAAGGGCCAACTTTTCCATAAGCGGGTATGGTATTTCAGCATCTAGTAAGGTTTCACTTATGTAGAATATTGCTTTTCGCTCACCATGTTCTTCCCTAATGAGGACACCGCTCACAGCCGTTGTTGACACCACAATGTACAGGATCAGTGGCTCCCCGACGATCGGTTTTGCGAGGATCGGAGGCGTGGTCATGTAATACTTCAGCTATTGAAAGGCTTTCTCTTATTGGTCCAACCATTCTAACTTTTTATTCCCTTTCAGAATGTCGTAGAAAGGGAGGCATTTATACCTTGATCATGAGATAAAGCGGTAAAGCGCAGCGATCCTCCCGGTTAGCCTTTGCACTTCTTGTTTCTTTTTCGGGGAAGCCATTTCGATTAGTGTAGTGATCTTGGATTAGCTTCAATTCCTCGACGCGTGACGAGATACCTGAGGAACTCCCCCAATGCCATGGCAAATCTGCATTTTGATGGGTTGAGTTTCATGTTGTGTTGGTTTAATTTTTCGAAGCATTTCTGCAGATTAGCGACGTGGTCGCAGTCCTTAAGGTATTTTAAAAGCATGTCGTTGATGTATACCTCCATAGTCTTTCCGAGCTCTTCAGATAACATTCGTTTGACTAATCACTGATAGGTTGCACCAGCGTTTTTCAGGCCGAAGGGCATTACTTTGTAGATGTAAGTTCTACGGTCGGTGATGAAACTGGTTTTCTCATGGTCGTTGGGATTCATCATTATTTGATTGTAGCCCTAGAAATCGTCCATGAATGATAATAATTTGTTTCCCTTCGTGGCTTCTACTAGGCGGTCAATATGTGGAAGTAGGAAATTGTCCTTCGGGCATGCTTTATTGAGACTGGTAAAATCGATGCAAACTTGCCACTTTTCGTTCTTCTATTAAACCATTACAGGATAAGCGAGCCAGTCAGGGTACCTGACTTCTATTATTGACCCGACTTTGAGGAGTTTGTCAACCTTATCGTTGATCTTGGTGGCGCGTTCAGGACCCAATCTCCGCCTTTTTTGTTTGACAGGTCTAAAGGTTAGGTCGACGTTCAGTTCGTGACAAGTCACGTTGATGTCGATCCCTAACATGTCTTATATGTTACATGCGAACGTATGGAGGTTTTTTAAATAGGAAATGAGTTGCGTTTCAATAGGATCACAAAGGTTATTGCCAATTTCAATGTAAGGCTTGGGAAATGATTCGTCTAAGCATACAAAGATGACATGTTTACAGGTTGATTCATGCTTTGCCTCCAAGGTTTCTTGCTTTTGCAATTACTAGGATATCTCCGTTAGGTCCTGCTCTTTGGCATTTTTGACCTAGCCCTTTTGTCTTTTGTTTTTGGTGATGGTTTCGGTCGTTCCGCTTTTCCGTTTTTGTTCAGCGGCAAGGCATACTTGCGATATCCTCTGATTTCCTTGGATTGATACATGAGTCAGGAATTTGAGACAATAGTGGTATGTTGACGCTACATGCTGCATAGAGTTCAGCCATGGGACACCCATGATCCCGTTGTAAGAGGTGGGGCAATACACAAATGGGAACTCTACATGTTTGGTGTTTTTCCGAGCTTTAACTGCGAGGTTAATCGAGCCGAGGGTCATTGTGGTATCTCTGAAAAATCCTACTAGCAAGATGGGATCCTCCGATATATCAGAGAGTCTGATTTTTTTAATTTTTTCGAGAGTATTTTAGAAGATGATATTCGCAGAGCATTCGTTGTCAATTAACACCCTTGAAACGTCGAAATCATGTATTGTTAACTCAATATCAAGGATTTCGTTACGAGGGTTGGCCTGAGCGGTCATTACTTTATCCTCGAAAGACACAATGACGTTATTTATTGAGTTAGACATACCTTTTTGTCACCGATCTGTGGTTTGACGTGAAAGAAATCACTTGCCCCCTCCTTCTAGTGCCAAAATGTGGGAACCGAGATTTGCACCATCCAATTTCTGTTAGTTATGAAAAATCAGAGAGAAATCTAACTTTCTAGATCTCGGATTTCTGTGAGTCAAACGATTTAAGATCAGAACACAAAGAACAATAACTGAAGTATGAAATAAAGAATACGAAAGAGAGAAAATGGGTTTCTTATTCTGAATCGTATGAGCGTTTCAACAAGTGATAAGCCTTAGCTTCGTGAACCGTCATCAAGTTTCGTGAACCGTCAGCAAGTTTCATGACATGGAAAACCTAAGACTATTGACCTAGTTGAGTTGCAACTTGCTAATAAAATCAGAAAACAACCCTAGCGCTCTAAGTATTCTGTTGTGGAAAAATAGAATGTGTCCAGCTCGTCTTCCTCATCCTTGTCCTTTTCATATAGACTCCTTGGCTTGTCCATTTTCCTTTTCCGCCTCTGATCATTTTGCGGAAACTTTCCTTTTCTTTTGCGGAAACCATCCTTTTCTAAATTCCTTCCATATCTCTGTGGCTTTTAGAACAAGAAGTGATCGTCATTAAACTTGGGCCGAATTCCCACCTAGAATTGCAAGTAGGCGGTATTTTGAATTTTGTGTCTCATTGAGTCGTCGTGCGGTTTAGGCGGTTTTATGATTCCTATAGTAAAATCAATCTTTCGTATGTCGATGCAATACAGGTTTTGCGATGATTCAGTTATCATTGCTTTATGCGAATGATATTTATACGAATGGATATCATGATACTTCCGCAAACAGCAAAGGATAAAATCTTACAATCGTGATGTTTTCCATTTACGTGGTAATCCTGATACTTTTCGCGGAAGATATAAGTTTCACGGTTTTAGTCATAGAATTCTAACAGAACTTCAAAATGATACGAGATTTGAGACAGAATCAGCTCCCCAATTAGCAAGCTGAATGTAAGAGATCCAGCTCCCCAGTTGGCGAGCTGAGTGCGCGAGATTCAGCTTGCCAACTTGCAAGCTGATTACGTCTTTAGCGTACGTATTCTTGTTTTTCGAAACATCATATCTGTCGCGGTCTTCAACTTTCCGCGAATGTTGTAGGCAAACCATCTTGCCTTGTTAAAACCTTAGTGATAGGAAAACCCGGTGGTAAAAAACCTTCTCGACTTAAGACAACAGAGTACGTAGATAGTTTCCTAGTTGTTCGCTGATCATCGTGTATTTCCTCCGAAACATATTTCCAAAAGTTTGACAACTTTTGCTAGAATATGTTCTGTTGATTTGGATCGTTCAGGCGTTTATGTTTTTCTCGGTCGTTGGTTTCAATTATATTTTTTTGACCTCAACAGTGCGGTTTGACGTTTGCACAGGTGGTTGTGAGGCATTGATTTCATGGTATCCACTTATTTATCCCAACATAGCTCGGCCAGCTTGCTCGCGTGAGACAGATCATTCAAGCCAAAACAAATAGCTCGGCCAAGCTACTCGGCCAGCCGAGCCAAGTCAAGCTACAACAAGCAAAGCACTCGGCCAACCAATCCGAGTTGAGCATCCGAAGTCACCTATTTTTTCCACTAGTGCTCTAGGGTTTTACCCTATGCTATATAAATCCTCATTTCGGATTTCATTAGTTTTGATCTTTTGTTTTATGCTTTTTCCTTTGCGTTTCTCTCTATTTTCCAATTTTGAGTTTTGGATTTATGCATGATATTCTTTCTAGTTTTGTGTTCTTGAGTGTACTTGAATGCTTTATCACTACACTTTTAATATATTTTGCTTTTGCCTTTGAATCTTGTTTATTCTTACTAATCTAAGCTTCATCGTTATGAAAATCATATCTATTTTGTTTTATGAATTTGTGTTCTTCATGGGTTTTGAGTAGTTGATAGGTTCTTGAGGATGGGTTAGATTAGACATGAATCCTTGATATCCTATGTTGTTAATCTTGTTTATTCATAGATACTTGTGGGAACCGAAATTTGCGCCGTCGATTTCCGTTTGTTACGGAAAATTAGAGATAACTCTAACTTTCCAGAGACCTCGGATTTGTACGAGTCAAACGTAAAAAGATCATAACACAAGAGCAATAAAATATGAATACAAATCTTAAGAGTATGAAAGAGTGAAAAAGGAATCTCACTATGAATTTCGTGAGCATGGTGCAATCGGGTGATAGCCTCAGCCATAAGAACAGTTGGAGAGTATCCTAGAACTAACGACAGAGATTGTGAGTAACATAACTGAGTCGCAGCTCACTAGCAAGAATGAAAAAGTAATCTAAAAACCCTAAGTTTTTTGGTGCAGAGAATTGAACGTGTATATGCCCCTTCTCTTCATCTTTGTTATATAGGCTCCAGGACTTATTCATCTTCCTTTTTCGTCTTCTTTCCTTCTGCGGAAATGCTCCTTTCTTGATTGATTCTTCTGCGTAAATCTTCCTTTTATGGAGTTCTTCCATTTCTTCTTGGCTTGCAGGTGAAGCTTCGACCGTCATTGCAATTTGGGATTGATTCTTGTTTGGAATCGTAAGTGGGCAAATGTTGTGTTTCAGGTCTTGTTGGGCCGTTTCACGAATTAGGTGATTTTTATGGCTCTTGTTGGAGTATCGAGATTTTGCATGGTGATGCGATTGAAACCTCCTTAGAAAGATTGCACCAATAACATCGATGTTTAAGTTAGCCATCGTTGTTTTGTGAGATTGATTAATACGAAACGATTTCGATAATCTTTTGCAGATCGCAAGAAGTAATCTTATGAAAGGAACAAGTTTTATCGTAAAACTTCAACGTAAATTTGGAATGAAATGAGAGATGATACGTCCAGAGATATTCGAAGCGCGTGTGCGATTCATATCGCCAGTTGGTGAGACGATCATCTCGCAGATTGGCGAGATGAATTCTCTGAACAGATTCACCTTGCCAATTGCCGACATGAATTCTCTGAACGGATTATCTCGCCAATCGGCGAGATGAAATCTCTGAACGGATTTATCTCGCCAATTGGCGACATGAAATCTCTAAACGGATTCATCTCGCCAATTGGCGAGATGAATTCTCTGAATGGATTCATCTCACCAATTAGCGAGATGAATAATCTGAACGGTTTCATCTCGCCAACGAGCGAGATGAATTCTCTGAACGTATTCATATTGCCAATTGGCAAGATAAATGTTTTCTGATTCATCTCACCAACGAGCGAGATGAATTTTCAGTGCGGATTCATATCGCCAGGTTGCAAGACAAACTCTTTGTGCAGACTCATCTCGCCAGTCGGCGAGATGAATTGTTTCCAATTTATCTCGCTAATTGGCGAGATGAATTCTCTTAGTAGATTCATCTTGCCAATTGGAAAGATGAATTGTTTCTGATTCTCTCGCCAGTTGGCGAGATGAATTCTCTGAACGGATTCATCTCATCAATTAGGGAGATGAATTCTTTGAACGGATTCATCTCGCCAATTGGCAAGGTGAATTGTTTTGGATTCATATCGCCAACTGGCGAGATGAATTTTCTGTGCAGATTCATCTCGCTAGTATGCGATTTGAATTGTTTCCAATTCATCTTGCTAACTGGCGAGATGAACTCTATGTGCAGATTCATCTCGCCAACTCCATTCTCCTCGCCAACAACGCTCGAACCCGTCTTGAAGCTATCAAACCCATCCTAAAGTTCCAATGGAAGGCTACACTGCGTACGAGATGCCTCCCATAAGGGACAGGGAGAGATCCCCGAGGAACAAAGATGCTACCTTCGATATGGGCACTTCTACCTGGGTCCGAGAAGAATCAATTCCCAGGGGTTTGTTTAAATGACTTCAGCCATCTGAGCCAGATACTGTTGTTTGGGATCGAGTTCTTTGATTTATTCGTTCCCACGTTGAATCTTCTTCCTACAGCAAGGGTCGAAGAGTCGAGGAATACATTGAGGCTTGCGTCTAACGATGGGGGTTAGTTTCAATTTGTCTGCAATTTAGATTTTTTGAGTGCCCTTGCTAACCTTTTGCGGGTACTTTGGTAGGGTCTCAATGTGATGCACGAGTGTAGGATGCGAACGGCCAGTTCAAAGCTAACATACTCGAGGAGGAGAATTCCCATTTGAGGGGAAATATGGAGGAAATGGCGGAGGAAGGTGTCTAAAATTTGTCGCACGGCCATACGAGGTAAACACGTAGTCATTTCGATCATGATTGATCATGTCGCTCATTTCGAGAGATGCTTTGGTTGGCTAGAGGAGACGCACCAAGTTTTTGGGGATTGGGATGAGTGTCGCGGCTCCATGGGCACATTTTATCGGAGCATGCAACCTGACTTTCGGTATAAAATCAAAACAACTTCGATGTCCAGGTTCCTGGATAAGTACAAGGATGCGACGTCCTTAATCCCCTTGATCAAGACGGATGTTCGGGAGTGTTGGGCACCAATCCTTGTTCCCCCGATCGAGAAGATTTGGCATATCATGTTCTTGCAATTATGATCCCGATTAGTGTTGACTTAGGATTCTTGTAAGGAAGTGTGCTCCCTATCGCAGTTTTGGCAGAGTGTGGCCGTTCTTAGTGGGATTGGTCATAAATGGCCTTGGAAGCTTGTCGATGCGTGGCTTTTTTAATTTTTTTCTAATGAATGTGTTTGTCGAAAAAAATTTACGAGTAGTCAATTCGTATTCTGTTTTTTTATTTTGTCGCTATGTTCAGTTTGTCCGTTTTAGATGTAGGTTTTTTGGAGAATCTAATCTTTGAGTTACGCGGATTTTTGTGTGTGAGTGATGAGACAAGTTTAGGGATCTCGTATTGATTTCCGATACTATGTCTAGAGATGTTAGAGACCGGTGTGCTAGATTTACGGCATGACCAAGGTTTACTCTCGGTTTTAAGGGGTGTGGTGACTGTATCCGGCTTGCATATCCTTTTTATTATTTAACCTGATTTCGTTTCGATATTTTTATCTGTGATAGATTCGCATCGATCGGGAACCCGAGGATCTCTCTGACAACAGTTTCAAAGTCATTTGGAAGTGTTGACCAAAATTATGGTTTTTAGAGCGCTGTTTATCCTTGTGTTGGATGTGTGAGAGCCAATCTTGCGAAAGTTTGGGTGACTGGTTCGTCCATCGGGGGCCAATCAATGGGTATAAGAGCGGATGTTTGCTCGTTCTGGTTTCAGAGTCTCTGTAGACTATGTTCGTACGAATTCATAAGTTTTTTTTAGAAGTTCGTGACATCTCGCTTTTTCTAAAAGTTTTTTTTTCCGTTCAAAGGTTTTGCATTTAAGAATGTGTTCGATAGATGTTTCTATGATTTGTCAAAGGGCATGCTTGCCCTTGTGAGCGAGGAGAGTGTTCAAGTTTTTGTTAGGATAAGTTTTTGTATGATTTTTGTTTTGGGAAAATTCCCAAAAAATACACGAACTATTGAAAATCTGGACGAAAAATACACGAACTATTTTGGTTAGGTGTTTAATACGCCAAGTATAAGAAATTTGTCTTTCAATACATGAAATTCCAAAATTCTTAGACTTTCAACATCGTAGTTAACAAACGTTAATTCAATTAACTATGGTTAATTAAGTCCGTTAAACTTTAACCCTTTGTGGTTTAGTGAAGTCCAAATGACGAATCTACCCTTACTCAATTGAGGATTAATTTTTTCCCGAAATAGATTTTGGGTAAGACCCCTAAAAAAAAAAACTTCTCAAAGTCGCAATTGTTGATGCTTTACTGATCCGAGGGTTGCGATTTCAGGAGAAAACAAGAAGAAGAATCGAATTATGGTTTCGGCAAGTATGAGATATTGTTTAACTTCGATTTTTTTCCTTGTTTCTCATCCCGAAAATCGAAGATTGATCCTAGTGATGAATCTAGGAGTGTTCTTGATAATGATAATTGTGAAATCCAAATGAGCCATGTTAGTTTCAAGTATCCTTCATATCTTAAGCTTTGCCGAAAGCATAAGAAGATCTATTTCCAAAATGTTGACAATGATGCACCATGTACAAACGGCACATCAACATGAATAGAAGCTTCAACATAAACACATTTTAGTTTTGAGATTCATTGTGAAAGTTTCTAGTCTTTGTGTCACTAGAACAATATTGTTTAATTATCATCTTAACTTTCATCACTAAAACAATACACTGTATTTGATATCTATAAATTTTTATTTTGCAATAGATGGTGAATCTCATATATTATAATACTTTTCTACAAACTCATATCTTACTTTTATGCTCATAATTTTTCTCTCAAAGATTGAGAAAACAGAGAACTTTGTTTAATTAAAGAGAAGCATAAAAAAATTACAAAATATTTACAAACACAAAACTGATGATGAAAAGTGATTCAAAGCACTTTAAAATTTTTTTTTAAAAAGCTACATGAAGAATCAAAGAATTGCAAAACAAAAATCTACACCTACTACTCTGCAAATCTATAAGCTTGTATAAGCAGAAGCTTCAGGAAGATCAATCAAAGGTGTTGTTGTTATTGTCTCTTCAGGTCTAATCTCTCCAAGTTGTGTCATAACTTGTTGAGCTTCAGGTCTCGTTGGTGGTGTAGGATCAACACAATACAAAGAAAATTTCAGTTTATTCAAAATCTCACCACCCATTGTATTCACATAATTCAAAAGCTCCAAATCAAAAACCTCATTAGTCCACTCTTCTTTAACAGTAGTAGCAACCCATTGAGGCAAATCAATACATTGATAAGAGAAGAAGAAAGGCACTAACTAACCCTTTGATCCTCGGCCAATTTTTGAACTTCTTCGTCCGCCTTTTGTTGTTATAGGGATGTTAGTTCAAGAGAACTATTCTTAGATGCATTCTGATAAAAAGAACCATTTTATAAGTTACATAATTTAAGCCGAATGATAACTAGAAAAGAGAGATATAGAGAGTTGATAGATACTTGTTCTAGATCTTCATCCAACTTCCTTGTCTCGGTTTCATTGTGTACTTAATGCTTTGCCAACTTATTACCTTTGAGTTCGAGTTTCTTCTCCAACTCTAAATGTATCTTTATTTTCTTATTATCAGCAAGGATCTTGCGAATGTGACCCATTGTTTTCTCTTGTATAGCACTCATCATTTGATTATGCTCTTGAAGAATCTTCTCCTTCTCTTCCATCACCTGCTTAAGTACTTGTGTCTACACTAAACACAGCTCCTCAATCTCTTTCATGTGCTTTTTTTTCTCTTCTACAAGTTGTGTCAGATTCTGCACAAGTCTTTGTTTTTTCCTTGCCTCTTCTTCCGTAAGCTCTGCCATGGTTTTGAGATCACCCGTCTTCCTCAGGTTTTCTCCAATAATATTAGTTCAGTTATAACCATCTCTTGAGCAAGATCTACGGTCCATATCGCATTCGTTATAACTTAGCATCCTTCTTGTCTTTGTTCTCTCTCAAACTTTGAAATTTGCAAAGTCCAACAAAATTCATTCAAGTGCAATTTTCATGGAGAATAACAATGGAGAAATGGAGAAGACAAATCTCGTACAAAGCTCTATCTCTCTGAAATGTTCCATCTTCAACTTTTTCGCCTCTTTCTTTCTTTTATTTATCTAACTGGTTTCACCAAATTCAATTGCCCAGAATGAAACACAAACACTACAACAAAACAAGGGTGTTTTTGACGGAATTTTCTGACGGGAAAAATCCATCAGAAAAATGTGACAGAATTATTGACGGCAATTGTGTCCGTCAGAAATATTTGACGGGTTTTAGTCCGTCAGTAATTTCTGACAAAATATTACTGACAGGCAAATCCCGTCAGAAACTCGTCAGAAAATTTTCCCGATATAAACTATCTGTTATTAGTCGTTACCAACAGATATATTTGATAATTATGATAGGCAAACCCGTCATAAACCCGTCATAAAATTTTCTATATAACCACAACACCTCCTATCATTATTTCACACACATATTCACAAACATATATAGTTATGAAATTGCTACTCCTCCTTATTTTCGATCGTGGATGGATGGTGAGAGGGTGAATCCAGAGACAAATCTTTTAAATGAGGAATATGCGAATGGTGTGATCGAATTCATGGAATTAGCGTGTCGACAACCTCGGGGCAACAATCGTAAGTTAACATGTCCATGTTCTTTATGTCGGAATAATCATCATGTTTGGATAAACATAGTCTGAATCACTTGTATATGAATGGTTTTTTGCCGACTTATAAGGTTTGGTACTNTTTTTTGCCGACTTATAAGGTTTGGTACTTACATGGAGAACGACCTGATCATATTTTTGCTAGTAGTAGTGGTAGCATTTCAGTGACAGATAGGATAGAGGAATCTCGAACAGAATTAGATATTGGGGCACCTAGAACGGAACTAGATGTTGGGGCAGCTACGGTTCAAA
>OVBE01002166.1:941-31936 GCA_900406425.1 Iberis pinnata | reverse complement strand
CTACAATTATATAGTTTTTCGCTAATATGTATAAATAAAAAATAATTTAAAA
The DNA here is from genome assembly GCA_900406425.1 of Iberis pinnata. Taxonomy (NCBI): domain Eukaryota; kingdom Viridiplantae; phylum Streptophyta; class Magnoliopsida; order Brassicales; family Brassicaceae; genus Iberis; species Iberis pinnata. The sequence goes on along the minus strand of OVBE01002166.1, from coordinate 31,884 downwards.
TGTTTGTACTGAAAAGATTTTAAGTTTACTATAACTTACATGATACCATTTGGCTAATAAACATAATAATAGTAAATTTAATTTAAATACAGTTTTGGTAACAAAAACTATTAGATAGTAATATAAAAGTCCATAAATAATATTGATCCCAATAAAAAAATGTCTGCTGCCACTATATCGATTATAAATAAATTAATTCAAGTAAATATAAACCTTTTAGTGAAGATATGACAAACGAAAAAAAGATAAGATCAAATAGAAAGCAGGCAATTGTAAAATTTAAATAGGTGTAAGTTTATCTTTAGCATTATTTTAAAATGATGTAAATTATAAATAAATTATATCAATTTAATTTTAACGATAACAAAAAATCAATTTAATTTTAACGATAACAAAAAATCAATTTAATTTTAACTGAAGTTAATAATTTATTAATGACCACATTTCATCTAAATGAGGCATTTATTTAAAAAATGATTTGATTTTATATCAATTATTAGTAAATGATTTGATTTTATATTATTTATTTATGTGATATTATTAATATTAGTTTTTAAGTGATGTTAATCAACAGAGTAAATACATTAATTATTAAGTAATGTAAATTTATATTTTACTTCAATTTTTTATAAATAATACAAATTAACAATAATTTATGTCATTTATTATAAAGTGATATGAATTATAAATAATTGACCTCAGTTTACTAGATCTGGTGTTATTATTTTGAAAATAAAAACACTTATTCAAAATGATGTAAATTTATAGATTTAGTATCATTTATCATAAAATAACTCTATTTTTTATTATTTACTAATAAATAATTTAATTTTATATCATTTATTTTTGTGATGCATTATTAGTGATGTAAAACTATATTTTTCTTGTAGTGTACATCCAAGTGAATTATCACTTATGGAAAGGAAATCTAATCAATTTGGTTTGGTTTTAGGGCTTTTTAGATGTTTGAAGTGTTTTCACACATTTTAAAATGGTTTCTCCAAAGATAGGAATGCAAAACATTTGGCAAAATCTAGGTAGAGTCATACAATTGATGCATACAAGGCTTTCACCTCATATAATTCTCTACCTAAATACCTTTTATGATCTTATTCTATCTCATGTTTCACATTCTTTTACACTTAGAACCTAAACCACCAAATTTTCATTTCAAACCCTATTTTACCCAAAACTTTAGCCTTTTCTTTTTGATCACCAAATCTCTAGGACCATTCTTGTTTCTTTTATTTTCTTACGATTTAGCACTTAGTCTTCTTTTTTCGCTTTTAGACATAGATTTTTCTTCTTTTTGATTTTATTAACTATCAAGGGAGGATTAGACCTTTTCAACACTACCACACTTTTTTATGTGATTGCCCCAAACTTATACCATATTCTAGACATTCCCCCACCTATGTATGTTAACCTTAAAATGAGGCTAACTCTAAGAGGCTATTTCCTTATCGTTCGACTTCTATTACACGGTTTTTGCCCATGTATGCATTTTCCCGAAAAGACCTCACAATAAAGAGTAATGGGGGTTTGAAAAAAAGGTTTCAGGAAAACAAGGTGTGGTAACCATCCTAAAGATGAGAATGGCCATTTGGATTAACAAGAGTGATGGAATTATGCGAAGATAATCTAAATGTTAAGTCTTTTACAATGGCTAATAGGTTGATTGGTAGAAAGTTGTAAGGGCTGTTACTTTAAATAAGTGAGTTACAGTTTAAAAATTATCACGCATGCTTTTAAAATATAACAGCCCTAAAAATTCTCTACAGCCACTTTTACTTTGTAACTGTCTTTTCCTTGTTATTTTTTAAAGTCACGTAAAGATGGCGGTAGAAAAAAATAATAAAACATAATAGTTATTTCTTTTATTATTTTTCTCCCAATTTTTTTTAAAAATCATTTATATAATTATATATAATGGAAAGTTAAAAAATTCAAATTCATTGATGATTATTTTTTATTCTTTTTATTTTAAGATCCATTTTGTTTATATTACAATTATTATTTTTATTTTTTATTTTTGTAAAAATTCATATAAATTATAAATAAAAAGTAAAATAAATTAAAATATTAATATAATGATAAAAAAATTTGAAAGGTTAAATATTTTTGATATTTTATCTACAAATTCTACAGTTTTTAAAATAAAAGTTACAGTTTTTAATTACCAATCAAGTTTTTATTTTTCCTGAAAAGTAAAAGTCACAATTCTTACAGCAAAAGTTTTTACAGCCAAAAGTATACAGTAAAAGCCTCCTTACCAATTAGCCCCTAAGTATTAAATCCATAAGCAAGAGAATTAGGTTCATAAGTCCAAATATTTGTGGGATTAGTTTCAATTCAAGCAAGATTCAACAAACACCTGAAGCATAAAGCGGTCAATTCCAAGCATGGATTTTCCAAATCCTGAAAATGGTTCAAGCATGATTCTACCATTAACTAGGGTGCTACAATTCAAGCAAAACATCAAGATTCACAAGGCAATCCAATTATTGTTCCCTATGCAAATGCAACCTAAGATGAGAATGGAATGAAGCTAAATGCAATATTTTGAATATTTTTGGAAAAATTTCGATTTTTATGGATTTTTTTTAAACCTTAACTATTCTCAATGAAAATGCATGATAAGATCAAAAATCAAAACTAAGTTAGCTACGGTCCCTCCCCCAAACTTAATTCACACGGTCCCTTGTGTGAAAAAGAATCCGGAAGATGAGATAAAAGAACGAAATAAAATTTAAAATGCATGTATTGACAAGTTGTGAAGTGGTACCTCAATCATAGCGAGTGTTGGACCAGCCTTAGGTTTCTTCCTTGCAATGTTCTTTCCTTTTTCAGCCATAGATGCCTTAAAGCTGAGTTTTATCAAACCCGATACTTGAAACCGGTATACATCCTTGAGCCTTGTGTTCACCATAAAACCTGCAAAAATCAACATTTAAACTATCCCAAAAGTCAACATACCAAAATCATACCAAAATAAACTTCAAAAACTAGAAACAAACTTAAATAAAAGGATATGTACAAAAGATAACATGGGACTTCCTCCCAAGTGAGCTTATTTTAAGTCTCTAAGCTTGAATTTCCTTTTTGAATCAAGCTTGAGAGGGATCCGGAGGGATTGTAGGACCTCCTTTGTCAACTAACTTCCATGCAAATCCATCTAGAGCTTTGTATTCCTTATCTTCACCCTTGAAACGAGTCTTACCACTACTAGCTTCTTATAGACACTCAATAGAAAGGGCATCTCTTCGTCCGACCCAATAGCCTTGTCCTTCAACGGTGGGTTTCTTCCTTGTTGCCTTGATGTCATATCTCTGAGTATGTTTTTCCCAAGATGAATATCAATCCTTCCTTTCTTGACATCGATCTTAGCTCTAACTGTGGCTAAGAAAGGCCTTCCTAGAATGAGATGGTCTTTTGATTCTTCTTTCGTTTTAATGACAACAAAATCTGTGGGCACCTTTGCATCCCCTATCTTCACTGGAATGTCTTCTAGAAGTCCAACCGGAGTTTTGATGGACCTATCCGCAAGCACAAGGAAATCCCACAAGGTTTGAAAGATGTATGGCAAAGCTTGGTCGCAACCGATATTGGCATAAGACTCACGCTTGCTCCAATGTCACACAAGCTCTTCTCAAATTTAAGAGATCCCAAAGTACAAGGAAGAGTGAAACTTCCCGGATCTTCAAGCTTATTACTGGTTGCTTCCTTTGGGTTTTCATTCTTTGCATCAAGCTCATATATAAGCTTCACTATACGTTGTAGACCATCGATTTTCCCTTTGATTATGTCCTTTAAAGTCTTGCTATTTTGAGGGTTTGCCAAGAATGCTTAAATGTTTAGCATTACCTTTTCCACCTCCTTATGTTATCTTCAAATTGAGCCTTATACTTCTTAATCAATTCCTTCTTGAACCTTCCGGGAAATGGTAGTTTAGGCTCACAAGGTGGAGGTTCAAAGGTAGATGCCTTGGATGTTGAATATTTCTCCTCATTAGCCATCTTGCTCTTAAAGTCCTCGACTCTTTCTTTTTCTTATTTTGCCTCTACAATATCCTCTTTGGAGTTCACTTCATCCTTAATAGCAATGACTATCCCCTCAACTTGTTTCTCATTATCCTCGATGAGAATACTTGGAGGCAACTCTTGGGTACTTCTTATAGAGATAGCATTCACATACTCTTTGTGATTTGACTCTGAACTTCCTAAAAGTTGGCCCATTGGTTTCTTTGAGGAGTAAGTGAGTTGAGGTACTTGATTGTCGAGGACTTTTAGATGAGAGTACACGCCGTCAAACTTTTCATTCAATTCATTGTAAATACCATCAACCTTGTCATGTAATTTTTTTTCATCAAACTAAGCGTAATAGCATGCTTGTCTTGACCTTCCAAGAGTTGCTTCAACAATTGGTGAATGTGATCATCTTTAGAACTTGCAGATGAGGCGGTTCCTTGAGCTTGTTGATGTTGATTTACTGGAGTAGTGAAGAAACTTTGAGGGTTGTTGGAGAAGAAATTTTGTTGGGGTTGAAATCCACCTTGGTTACCAACGTAATTGATCGCCTCTTGAGTAGCATCTTATGGTTGAACCCTTCCTTCAAGATCATCAACATAATCGACAACTCCTTGTTTAGAGAGTATAAACTTATCCAATTTGTCCTCAAGTGACTTCAAACCTTCTTGTAACCATCATCTCCACCATTATCACAAATCTGCCGATCATAGTCGTCACCATAATTACCCTCACTTTGAGCAAGATTCTCAACAAGTTTCATGCCATCCGCTTCGGTTTTGCAAAAGAAGTTTCCATGGCTAGCGGTATCCAACATCAAGCGGTACTTGGGAAGAAAACCCTGATAGAAAGTACCAAATAAGTTTTCTTTGAAAACCCATGGTGTGGACATTGGATGTTGTAACTCTTAAATCTGTCCCAAGCTTCACCAAAAGATTCGGTTCCCTTTTGCACAAAACCGGAGTTCTCATACCTTAGTATTATGGTTCTTGTAGTGGAGAAGAACTTGGAGAGAAATGCCTTCTTGAATGCTTCCCAAGTTTCTATGGAGACCCTTGGTAGAGTTTTTTTCCAAGTGTGAGCCTTGTGTCCCAAAGAGAATGGAAACAATCTCAACTTCAAAGCGTCCTTGATTACTCCATTGATCTTCACCGTGCTACACAACATATCGAAGTTGTCCAACTGGTCAAGAGGGTCTTCCATAGGTAGACCATGGAACTTGTTACTTTGGACCATGTTGATGAGACTAGGATTGATCGAAAATTTGGTGGTAGCGATAGGAGGTGCTCGAATTCCGGCTCTATGGCCATAGACAATAGGCTCGTCATTGTAACGCCCCGGTTCGGAAATTGAACCGACACGTCACGCCTTATTCCCGGGAACTGAATAAACCGGTAATCCGGTCCAGTCAACGCCCGAGTCATAACCCTCCAACCTGAAGGTCAGAGTTATCAAATTAATGGTATAAATACGAAATTATAAATAACATAAAACAATTAAACCGAATAAAATGTTTAAATCATATCAGACCAAAATATAATACAAATACGCGGAAGATATTACATAAAATAATATTACAAATCAATTGTAAAATAAAACTTAATTACACATACGTATCGTCGGCCTCTAGTCGTCACGCGCCCCGAACACAGAAGGAAACCCTAACGTAGGGTTACCTAAAATGGGGAAAGAAAAAAGGGGGAAATGAGTAACTCTAAAAGTTACTCAGTGGGTGCCAGCCCACACTAACATGCACACCATACCGGAAATCCCAACCCGAACCCCACGGAACAATCACATGTCCCGGTATAGTCAACAACATATGAATGCAACTTACAATGTCAAACATCCCAAATACGCTGGCACGTAAGGGTTTGATATATTGGCTATTAAGATATCCAATACCAACGATTCAATAACATCAATTATTAACAGAATATTAATACCAAATTACAACTTAAAACCGAATGGGCTCGTATATCGATTTCTCCCTCCAAACACCGGGATTGCCAATGGAAACCACAAAGAAATCCATTGAAATCCCTAGTCTGTTTTCCCTAACCCGGAAAACACTAACCTAGGTATCACGCTTAATCCGCGTGATACCCAAGACCCCGTCGGGTGTTGCGCGGCCAAGGTGATCAACCAAGTACTCTTTCCGGGCCATACGTCTATACACGCCCCGCAGGGAGGACCCACATACAGGAGAAACCGTTATACCAAATCTGAATATAGAAAAAAACTTTTATTCAGAAAACATAACATCACAGGCACGCAGCCAAAACCGATAAAACACAACGGGCCTCACGACCATAAATCCGAATCTCAAATCCGATTTCAATCACATACAATAACTTAGGTATCACAATACCATTCCGACCCTAAGTCTGATCCATTTTATTAATCCAATTTAACATTCATCTAATACCAATTTCCAACATCAAACAAAGCAATCATCCATCGGCCCGCGACCATTTCTAATCTTTCCTACGTTATTCCTCATTTTAGTGTTTTTGGGTTTCTATATTAGAAAACAATCCTCGGCATTGGGCCATTTCCATATTATAAGTCCAATCCGTTAATTAATCAATTTTACACAATTCTAGATTCACACATTACGATTATTGGCTTCGAGGCCGTTTCCCGGTTCTATCCCGATCCGTTTAATTAATTCGGTTTCATGCATTTGAAAACTACGTTCGAAAGTAAAAAATCAATCAAGTTCTGGGACCCACCTCGACTCCCGCTAAAAGGATTACCCGAGCTACCCGCAACCCCGAACACCTGAAACGAGCGATAAATCCGAGTGACCACTTGAACCACTGATACCTCCTCTACCTCCGGTGAGACGCTGCCGCCAACCGCCTACTCACCACCGCTTGCTCTTAACTCTACTGCTCGCGGATCCGAATCTGGGAAAAATAGTGGCAGTAATGCAACTATAACTTAATGAATACAAAACGGAAATCGGTTCTGCTTTCGGCTATGGCTTAAGAAAATATTTAGGAAAACGCTCACCAAGATTCGCTTCAATCCGAGATGTCTAGGGTTTCCAAAATCCACTTCTTCTCCAACTGGTCTCGGATTCACTGGCAGAAAACAGTCCCAATGAACTGATCATAACTCAAACATTACAACTCCAAATGATGAACGATTTTCCGTTATGTCTTAAGAAAAGAGATAGGAAAACGCTCACCAAGTTTCGCTTCAATCCGAGATGTCTACGGTTTTCAAAATCCACTTCTTCTCCAACTGGTCTCGGATTCACACTGCAGAAAACAGTCCCAATGAATTGATCATAACTCAAACATTACAACTCCAAATGATAAACGGTATTCGGCTATGGCTTAAGAAAAGAGTTAGTAAAACGCACACCAAGTTTCGCTTTAATCCGAGATGGCTAGGATTTCCAAAATCAACTTCTTCTCCAACTGGTCTCGGATTCGCACTGCAAAAAATAGTTCAAATGAACTGATCGGGAAAATTCTTACCAAGTTTGAGGTCGATACAAGGTGTTTTGATAAACCGATTATCTCCTCTCTCTCAAAACTCTTCTTCTTTTCCTCTCCTTCTTCTTTCTCTTCTTTTTTTTTCTCTCCTCCTCTCTCTTTCTCTTTTCTCTTCTTTGTTGGCAAAAATGAAGTAGGAAGAAAGAAGAAATGTGTTTTCTTGCATGTTTAATTTCGATTTAGATTAAACTAATCCTAGACATAATCATTGCTTACACCATTAGATGCCAACACAACAAGCTCGAATTTCTAACCCTCCTCCTTTAGACACCTCACATGTCTAACCTTCCATTAGTGCATGATCATGCAAGACTAACCAAGACAAGTTTCTTCCTTAGCAATAACAAACCCAACTTACATTGCTAACTTTGAGCCCAATTCAATCTCAACTTAACTTGATAAGTATGAGCCCAATTTAAAACTCAAACATGTTTAAATCCACCATAGGTCTTTCTTCCTTTAACCTCAACAAAATCAAGTCCAACATCCTCACTTAATCAAAAATAAATCTCAACTCAAGATCAAATCCATTAGCCTAATTTTTTTTTTTTTTAATAACCAATTTCCATTGGGATTCCTATTAAATCAGAAATTTGATTTTGATTCTAATTTAGGGTTTCGGGTTCTTTTCGGTTTCCCCGTCCGCTATATTAATTAAACGAAATAATACAATTTTAACAATAGAGTATAATTATAATATTCAGGATTTATAACCGGGAATAAATACATAGTACCGAAAATATTGACGTAGAAAATACGGGTCTTTACAGTCATTGGTTCCAATAGTCCTTGCTTGTCACTCCATCTCAAAATACAAACACATGAGAATGCACAAGCGAAGCAAGTAGAGAAATTAGTAAATGTAATGAAATTGGTCTTAATCCCAAACAAAGTCAAAGTTCTAATGGTTAATGGAGATCCTGAAATGGCAACAGCGCCAATTTGATAAACAAGAATTTGCTGACACTATGTCTAAGAAAATGTCTAAGTCTACTTATATCGTTGTAGCACTTAAGGATCAATCCAATTCAGGAAAATCAACACACTAGTCCTATTAGAATCATGTCTAGTCTAAGCTATTAAGATTTGATTCATTTTTTAAATACTTAATCAAGCATTTTTCCAAAAGTCAACTAAAGTCAATAATAATAAAAAATCAACTAGATTAAGCAAAAGTCAACAAAAGATTAAAGTGTAAATCAAGATTAAAAAGCCTAAACAAATGGGAAAAGGTCATTGATTTGGATGATCAAACGGTATCTCATGATGCTTTATACTATCATTCGATGCTAAACCTTGGTCTATTCCCTTATTTAGACTAATCCACTCTCATGGTACTAATCGTTTGCCTAATCATGCAACTAAAACAATCTCTTGGATAATTACACAATCAAGAAGCCCGAATACATGATAACCCAGTAAACTAACTAAAACATATCTTGGTTAGGCCTCATTTAGCATTCAAAAGTTGGTACAAGCATTTCATCGAACACCGTTCGGGCAATAAAACACCTATGATCTAAACTTGAATGGCCAAGAAAAATCTAGCATTAAGAACATCTAATGAATGAGGATATAAGATATCTAAGCCCTAAACATCAAGACCAACCATCTAATCACCCTAATCTACCTAACCCATTTGCTTACTAAATAACTACTCACTAATCATTGAGAAAACACAAAATCCAAGATTAAATATGTGTTGAATCATGATTAGAAGTAGATTTGAGAAGAAAAGAAACAACCAAAGCAAGAAATCAAACTCAAATAAACATAAGATTCAAAAGATTGTTTTCAAAGTTCTTAAGAGAAAAAGAGAGATAAAAAACTCTCCAAATTAGGTTTTAAAGATTAAATAGTATCCTAAAAGTGGTATTGGTTAACCCAATAACAGTTGGGTTAACCCAATTGAAAATGAGTTTAAACCAAAAGAGGGAAGTCAAAGAGTTGATTTTCCGTCTGATACCGGTTTGGCAAAACTGGTACGTCAAACCAGTATCAACTTTTTTTTTGTGTACCGGTTTGGCCAAACCGGTACACCTACCTGAAATTTGTCTCTGGAAACTGATTTTATTTGTACCGGTTTGTCTTGTCCGGTACACCAAACCGCTATAATATTTGGAGTCCATAACTCTCTCATCGTTGAAGCTATGATGGCGTGAAATATCTCTTTAAAAAGCTGATATAAAGGGCTACAACTTTGATGAATAAGTCTTCTCCTAATTCGTAGTGGAAGGTGGTGTAAAAGATGATTCTTTGGGGCGGACAATTTGGAGTTTTGAATCTAGCGGACCACAGCTTTGCCGGCTCATATCTTGCAATTCCCTGGGGCGTTTAGGGTGATGTGTGGCTTGTTGGAAAGCTTGAATACATGGATATCATATTCTTCAATATGCCATGATGAAATTTCCATTGTAATATCCCCCAATTGCTAGATCTTTAAGATTAGTCGTTTTGATCCTATTAAGTCTCTTTGTTGGCTCTTTTGCATTTAATTGATCTTTCTTTTGATTTCAATGACCTTCAACACTTGAAACATTAAATGATACGCAAATGAAACCTATATGTTCCTAAATGCAAGTGAATTTATCTAAAATGAATATGAAACAAAAGCTAAAATCTACTAAAAACATGATATATCAACTTGCTATCTTCAGAGTAACGGAAGATATAAGATTGTGACTTTTGAGCTGAATCATAACCATGATTTAGTGACGACACCTATGAACCATTTGCTGGAGAGTAACTGAGTAATATGTACCTCTCAAAAACAACATGATGATGATGCTGATATGTCAGGAATTTCAGCAAAAGCAACCATTGAAATGATGAGCAGAGAAGTTTGGGGCGAGTAAATATGGGTTTTATGGATAAAGACTTGAAAACTACATATACCGTAAGTGAATGATAGCAATGGAAAAGGGAGATGCTGGAGTTGTTTTGGAGTACTTTCAGAAAAAGAAAGAGGATAATGCATCTTTTTTTTTTACTCAATGCAAGTTGATGAGGACGATATGATCGCCAATATCTTTAGGGCAGATGATCGTCAATTAGTGATTACAACCTTTTTGGAGAAGTTGTTTGCTTTGATACAACTTACAAGACCAACGAATATGATAGACCATTTGCTCCATTTGTCGGCGTCAATCATCATAAGTAAACTATCGTGTTTGGTGCTGCTCTCTTATATGATGAAACCATAGAGTCTTTTGTGTGGCTTTTTCAGACTTTTGTTGGAGTAATGTATTGAAAATAACTGCAAACAATTCTTACAGACTAATGTGCAGCAATGGCAAATGCAATAGGGAAAGTGTTCCCTGAAACAAACCATAGGTTATATGTTTGGCATATTTGTCAAAATGCTGCAAAGAGGTCGTGTCGTGTATTTCATGTACCAGATCAGTTTGCCAGAGACTTTAGAAAATGTGTATATGACCATGAGAATGAAGTAGAGTGGTTATCGGCATGGAGTGAAATGTTCGGGAAGCATGGATTGATAAAGAATAAATGGTTGAATGATTTGTTTGAGTTGAAAGAAAATTGGGCAAGGGTATATGGTTGCCAAAATTTTATAGCCGATATGATGAGTCCTGAAAAATATACATATTGATTAATCCCGAAAAAATTCGATGAAAAATAAAAAAACAAAAAAAACTATGTATCAAATCCTTGAAATGAGAACTTCTTCTTTGCTATAGAATTATTGGATGATTTTGATATACCAAACTGATTTCACCCGATACCTGCAAATCAGAATCATCCTAACTTTCGGGAAAGTTTTTTGATCACTTAAGTGACTATTCTCCATTGTACCTATATAGAAAAATATATATACCTTATCAAAACTGTCTTAGAAAGCATAGAACAGTTAGACCTTATTTTAATTTTAATGGAGAGTCTACATTATTGTTGTTTTAAATTTAAAATAGGATAAAAAAGAGTAATGCCACAAACCTTATTTTAATAAAGATTCTAATTTTTTGTATTTTTGTCTCTGTAGGTGATGGAGTTCAACGTGATGGAGGAAGAAGAAAAAGCCAACATGATGGTGTTTTTTTTTTGCTGTTAAGGATTTTTTTCTTTTTTTCTGTTAACCGTTTTTTTTTTTTTTTTTTTTTGCTATTTTTTTGTTGTTAAGCATTTTTTTTCTTTTTTTCGGTTGTTTTCCTTCTTCTTCTTTTTTGCTGTTATTTTTTACTGTTAAACGTTTTTTTATTTTTGTTGTTAAGAGTTTCTTTTTTATTATTTTCTTTTTTATTACTGTTTTTTCTGTTAAGCATTTTTTTCTTTACTGTATTTTTTTATTTTTTTACTATTAAGCGTTTTTTTGGTTTTGGCTGTTTTCCTTTTTCTTTTTGCTATTAAATTTTGTTTTTTTTTTCTAGTTGATTTTTAAAAAATTAATACATTTTTAATTAATTATTTGTAGCAGTTCGACTGATTTCAAGAAATAAAGTGAATTTAAGAACTCATATGAGGTAAACCCAAATTCTATCCTTAAGTCTCAATCTCTCATATTATATTGCATCGCATAAATTAAATAGTCAGAAAAAATATGGTATATCATTTCTTATTATTCTTTTTATAAAAGATATTCAAATTAAATTTTAAATATTAGATTAAGGGCATTTACAACCCCTAAAACTCATATCCACAATAATAAACTAACTTACAAACTCTCTAAAAAAAATCGGTTTGGATAAAATTAAAACAAAATCTAAGTTGGTGACATTAATTAACCTAAAGGTAGCCGTTGTCGACCTCTCTACGGATCTCATCAGAACATGTCCTTCGGTGGTCGTTTGGCGGTGAACCAAAACATATGTCGACTCAAGGCCATTGACATGCACCCAACAAAAATGAGACATTGGTGGAGAAGAAGAGCCAATCGTTAATCTGCCGCATAAAGTTGCATAGACAGAAAGGATCTCCTTGCCGGAAGGGGCGCCGCCTTTTAAGAGGCACCATACCTGGCGAGTTCCTTCTTTCTGGATCTCCTGCTCTTCCAGATCTATAGATCAAGATGGAGAAACACGCCTCCTTCACAATGATATTCTGATGCTTTCCTCCTGTACTTCTCAAGTTATTCGGACAAAAATGTCTTCAAAGGCCTAAAATTGAAGATAAGGGTGGAGGGGTGAAAGAGGAGGAGGCTCGTTGGCGCTGGACTCATTGGTGAAGCCTCAATCGCTTTGGCGGTGGCGATATGGCGACCTATGCCTGCTCCAGGAAATCCTTGATGTAGTGACCTTCACTACCACAACGATAGCACCCTGATTGCTTATGAACAATTCGACAATCTCTAGCCCAGTGGCCATAACGTTCACACCTTGTGAACTTGATGCAATCTCCATAGTGTCTCCGATTACACTTCTTGCAATGGTCTCGGTTGGTCCTATAAGTGCTTGCTTCATCTCTAGGTATCTTGGATGAATCACCCTTCCCAGACTTGTCTTCGGGACTCTTGGGGGTAGAGATCTGCAAGTTCCTCCTCCTGGTTTGCAGGCTTCTCTACTAGCTCAACCAGGTTGTGGTAATCTCTTATTGAGCATCTGACTTAATTTCCGGCCTCAATCCTCGCAAGAATATCCTTATGAGTTTCTGCTCATTCATTAGCCGTCCTACATACCTTCCCAGTCTGGCGAATTCCAACTCATACTCACTTATTGTACGAGATCCTTGACGCAGTTCTTGAAACCGTGTCTCTAGCTTGTCCATCATTTCCTTAGGAAAGTACTTTTTAGTGAACTCTTCACGGAAATCCTCCATGTCAAAGGACGTCCTTGCATCTCCACTACACTTTCCCACCATAGGAGAGCTTCCTCTTTCAAGTATTGGACATCAAGATCCTTACTGTAAGCTACCATACACCGAATAGCTTCAACTCCTCTCCAACTTCTGCTTCCAATGATCTGCTGCAGTGGGATTTGTCCTTCCTCCGAACGTTTCCACGTTCATCTCTCGATGATACCTTGTAGCCTCCCAGTAGTTGGGTCCTTGCTCGTAGGCTTTAATAGGCGGTGGTAAGGCAGCTCCCTTCCTCTAGCATACTCATACATTGGAGGTGGAGGAGGCAACTCTCTTCCTCTTACATGATCAAACACTAGAGGAGGAACCAAAACATGTTCAGCCACGGGTGGAGGCGAGTAGCCGGGTGCGACTGGTGCAGCATGCAGTTGGGGGGTAAATAGGTACTCTAAGATTCACAGGTGGCGCTTACACAGGTACAACATGCACAAAAGGTGGCGGCATAGCACCTCTAAGTCCTCCAGGTGCTAGCTCGGGAATTTGACGAATTATCTCTCGGAGTCTCCTTAACTCCTCCAAAATCTTAGCAGGGTTGACATCAATAGGTGCATCAAGCGGTCTTATGACTGGTTGACTCGTAACTACCCTAACAGGTTGAACCAGAATTCCAACCAACAGCATCACCAAAAAATTCCGCAACTTGTGATTCTAAGACCACTCCAATAGGTGGAACCACCTCTGCACGACGTGCAGTCGACTCAAGAGCTCGACTCTCCCTCAATACTCTCTCGGATCTCTGTGGCGACTCAGCTCTAGCGACGTTCGCATGTCTTCCTCTAGCTCTTCTGGGTGGCATCTATAAGGAAAGAAAGCCGATTAGGCTTGATGAAACTACATAACATCGCAAATATATAAAGAGTGATGAATCGTTGTGCCGTTTTTAACTTTTCAAAACCCCTCCTCGGTTTTCAAACTTTCCTTTTATGGAAACTTTCCATTTCGAGAAACTTTTCTTTTTGGAAAATCTCCATTTTTGAAAACTTTTGGAAAGCGCTTTACGAAAAACCTTTTACCTCAGGACTGCCTCCCAGGATAGAACCGGCTTGGCAAACCTAGGCTCTGATACCACTTGTAACGACCCGATCCCGCTACTAAAGGGTAAGGTCGTCTTTTAACATAAACAAAAAACGATCATTTATTCAAATCCAAACGTAAAACAAATTCTTAAATGAGTATTAAATACGATTAACGATAATAAAACATAATTCCAAAGATTCAATTAAAAACATTAAATCGAAACCACCCAAAACCATCACTTCGAGATCCCATTCCGGTCTATTCATTACGTTCACCTGAAAGGAAAAAATTAAGAGGAAAGGGGTGAGCAAACTCGTCAAACATGAGTTTACTCAGTGAGAGTGGATTCCAAGAACCCATGGATATCTCACAACCAACTTTGCACTCAACCAAGCAAATCTAAGCCTAAAACACACGAAAACGAACTTAAGGCTTGCCATCACGCATTACAACCAATTTTCCAACGCAGCTTCAGTGACTGCTCCGCCGTTTGAAAGTGTGTGAGAGGTTCTCAACTCCTGTTCTCTCCATACGCTTCTCATAGTAAACGACTGTTAAGGTTCCGGCTCATAAGCTTTTGACGTACTTCCAAACGTAGGTGGTCCGTCGACTGGACATGGCCGTGTCCGGGTCGTCACCATCCCTTACATGAGCACACGGCAGAACGTGAGAATGGCCCTCATCCAAACGTGTCACCCATGTCTAGCCGGTGTCTCGATATCTCTAACACGTACAAACACTAGACATACAACCTACTCTTCTAAGTGAGTGGGTTATTATACCCTATAACAAATCATTGATTTACATACTACAATCGTCATATATCAATCAATATTATTACAACACAAGTTTTAGTCTCAAACAAATTTAGCATAAGCGAAAGGAAGGATATGAGATAAAGCATATACTAACCCTCACCTTAGAATGAACAGAAGAGAACGTAGGCCTAACCCCAGAAGAGATGGATCTAGGTTCCCAAAAAAAAGTTAAACATTAGAATGAAGTAGATTTGAGGAGAAAATGGTAGATCTATAGTTTACAACCCTCGAAACCCTAAAAGAAGAAGAGCAAGGAGAAAAAGGAGATTAGATCTAGTTTTTTACCTTTAGGAGGTGAGAAAAACTTAGAGGAAGGATCTTCACTAGCTCTACAAAGACTCAAAGCGCAGATGATGACTCTTGATGGGGAGGAGGCTAAAGAGACTAGTGAAAAAAGAGGAGAAGAAATGTGGCTAGGGCTCTCTTCTCTTCTTTTATAGATTTTAAAGAAAAAAAAACCCTAGGGTATATGAGATTGGGCTTGTAGCAGGTAGACTTTTCTTTAAACACTGGGGTTTTTATTACAAAAATTTTTAATGGGATATCAGAACTTGTGGTCAAAAGAAGTTCCAGAAGTGGTACCTCCTCTCACCGGCTCTCGATAGATCTAATCTAGGTAGATTTTGAAGAGAGAGATTGCAAAGAGAAAGATTATTGTGGAATATATATCATAACACAAATCTTTACAACTTTATATGTTAGAACTATAGTTGCCTTTCCTCATTCTACACAAGTCGTTGAAAACAATGAAGGAAACTTAAGATGACATAGAGAAACTAAAACTCCTAAATACAGACTACAAGTACCTTAACATCTTATAGACAATAAAAGCTACCTGTTCTCAGACAACCTTTAGAGACCTAAACTTAATATGATGATTAAGGAAACCAAATATAATTGAATGGTCTTTGTGGCTACATGTCCATCGATTTTTATAAGAGAACATACTTGGTAAAATCTATGCAACGTACTTCTGATTGCAAAAGGCAGCTTTAGCTTGTATTGAATGTGTTTAAATATATATATATGCATTTCAAGTTCTACCATCCACATCGAATCCAGAACCTGTCCAACCTCCTCTGCCTTTGATTATGGTTCCAATTCCTCTTCCCTTTCCTTGAATTTGAGGTTTCTTTTTAGCCTTTGATTCTCCTTCAGCGGTTGCTGGCCTTTGTCCATGTTCTTTACCTCCCTCCTCCTTTCCATGGTTGTTTTCCGTTTTTTCTGGGTTAGTCTGGTTAGCACTGGATGCTGGTGAGCTGTCTACTACAACAGATCTAGTCTCTTGTTCTTGGACCTATATATGGAACACAATCAGAAATATTCAACACCTTTCATGTATTTAGTTATTGCCAAGCAAATAGATGTTATGTTCATGTAACATTTGCAAAGTATACTTAAGCAGGAGATGTTACTTACTTGTTGAGCAGACGTAGATGATCTATTTGGATTGAGCGCTTCTAACCTTCTTTTCAATTCCTCAAGTCTGGCATACTGCGTATTGCTGCTTTCTTGTACCTGTGATTATAGTTTAGAAGAGAATCAAGAGATTATTATTTGAATGTCTTTTCAATGGAGGAAGACGTAATTTCCATGATCAATTTTCAACAAATATATTTACCAGACGGTTTAAATCTTCGCAAAGACTCTGTTTTATTACTTCTTCATCCTTCACAACTTTTGAAGCTGCTTCAAATGACTAAAATGATATAGAAGTTGCATTTAAGAAGTCTGATAAAAATCATGAAATGAAGCTATAAACAATCCTGAAGAAGAATTGAATGTCTAGGTTACAGCGCCTCATAAAAACACGGTACTCCAGCATTGGAAAGTAAAACCAACAACATTATTGAACTTCAAAAGGAAAACATGGCATACATTCATTTACTCACAGATCTTCGAAAGTAATTATGAGAGTATGAGACCATAATATCTGAAAAATCCATTAATATATATGGCTGCTTCTGCTATGCAGCACAAACAGATAATAGAAAAGTTCACATACACCTATAAGGCTATAACTAACACTACATGCCATGTAAGGTCGTAAGACAATAATCATGACAAACCTTTCGCGCTTCTTCTTCTCTCAACTTAGCAGCATGGATCTTTTCAGTTGAGACTTCAATTTTCTTTCTCAAGTGTTCCAGTGCTTTCAGTTTTGGCAATAGAAGAAAAGAAGAAAGTTAATCAAGAGAATTCCATTTTGACAGAAGCAAAAACCAGCATGCATGGTCACATTAACTTGCCAACCTGCTTTCTTAGGTCCAGCAGTGAGTTTCAATTCCATTGTGAGGTTTCCAAATTCCCTTTCAACATCCCTAATTTTTGAATAGTTCTCCTCAATGTATCTATAAATATGAAAATTGGAGAAACTCATTAAGGAAATGTTAAACATCTACATTCAATTCTTAGAGCAACCAATGTTCCAAAGCCTCTAAAATCCCTTAATTGAAAAACCAAAAAGGAGAAACTCAGATCGCTAGATGCATAATACTACATTCACTTTCGAAATAAAACAAATGGATCACTTACCTCTTCAACTGAAGCTGCTCTTCTTCAATTATCTGGTCATCAAAACAAACACAAATCAAGTTTAGTAAAAATGAGAATCACACGAACAATTAATGGAGTAAATTACCTTCTCTGTGTAAGCAATAACCGGAGCTTCTCTTGCGAGGCCATCGGGTCCGATCTCAGCCTTCAGTTTTGGATCCGAAGCCATCATCTCCTTCTCTCAACTTCAAAAAAACAATCGATCGAAGAATGCTCCGATCTCATTCCATGATTCACGTCTTGTTTCCACTCCTCAGTTCTTGACGCCGTTGAAAAGACAATGTCAGTTATACCCTCAGCAAGTTTTGACTTATGGGAGGAGGTGTCACGTGCTACTCACGTTCTCTTTAATAAAAGACGAATCTGGGAGATAGTAAACCGGTTTGACTAACAACCAAATGGTTCGTTTCGGTATAAAGAGAGTTCGTGTCGTGTTTTTGGATAAAGAAACGGCAAGCAGTTTTACAAAAGCAGAAGCAAACTTTTATTAATATAAAAAACCAAAAGCACCCCATTACTAAAACTCCGGGAGACCAACAAACTAGAAACACAACATTCTTGAGTTCCTACAAACTGGGAACAAGAATACATTTTTTAGGAGCGACCAGAAGAAGAGGAAGAGAGAAGGTCTTGAACAGCACGCATGGTAGGCATTGCTGGAATAGCTCCTCTTTCTGTTACTGCAATCGCTCCACAAGCATTTGCGAACAAAAGCGCCTCTCTTAATTTCTTCTCATCATTGAGAAGAGTGAGATCAGAAGCTAAGCTGTTTAATAAACCACTAACGAATGCATCTCCTGCACCAGTTGTATCAACCGCCTTTACTTTTACTCCACCAACTCTACCTTTAAACTCCTACAACAAGATGATTTGATGGGTATAAGGATACGTGTAATTTTGATATTTGAAGAAAGTAATGAAAGCAAACCTTAGTGTAGTATCTACAGCCATTAGGTCCTTCTGAAACAACAAGAAGCTTAAGATTGGCATGAAAGAGCTTCTTCAATACCACATCATCATCATAAGGATCATCACCACCAGTTAGGAATGTAATCTCCTCCTCACTAATCTGAACAAGATTTGTGTCAGGAATGACATATGTATGATATATGATCTTGATCTTGAAGTCAAAAGATCATACCTTTATAACATCTGCTAGATTCCAGATACTCATTATCTCTTTCCTTGCAGCTTCTTCTGATGGCCACAATGGCAATCTCAAATTTGGGTCATATGATAAGAGACTCCCTGAGGTTTTAGCAATCTTCATAGCTGCAAGCTGAGTCGAGCGGCAAGGCTCCTCTATCAAACTGATAGAACCATAATGAAAGATCTTGGCCTTTTGGATGAGGTTCTTATCAAGCTCAGATTCCAAGAGAAGCATATCGGCACTTGGATGCCTGAAGAAGAGAAACTCCCTTTCCCCATCAGCTCTTAGCGTAACAAAGGCAAGAGCGGTGCGTGCTTTGTGATCGAATCTCATCCCGGAGTTGTCAACATTGTTAAGCCTAAGAATATCAGCCAACATTCGTCCAAACTCATCATCACCGACCTTTCCAATGAAAGCAGAAGAGCCACCGAGTCTTGAGACACCAACAGCTACATTTGCAGGAGCTCCTCCTGGAGCTTTCTTGAAAGCTGGTGCTTCAGCTAGTGAAACACCTCCCACCGTTGGAACAAAATCTATCAACATTTCACCGAAACAGACCACCAGAGTTTCTGATCCTCGTGTGTCAATGGTTAGATTCTTGAGGTTACCTGTTTGTTACCAAGCAAAATTCGAATTCTAATAACACAAAAGTTTCTCGATTTGTTTTACAGACAAATTTAAATATAATATACTTGCATCCCGCAGAGAGAAACGATATATATACTAAACCCAAAAAGATTCATCATCAAAGAACAAAGCTTTAAGGAAAAACAATCGAACCCAGATACTTAATTCAATGAATCCGATAATTGAATTCAAATCTACCACAGATCAATAACAACAAAAGAGAACAGGTTCAAGAAAGATTTCAAAAGAACCTGAGATGGCGTTTCCACTCATTGTTTCGATATCAGAGATCTTCAGATTCGAAAGACAAGCCGAAAGAGGGGTCTACGACGAACAGAGAAGACTGAAGATAGAGCCAAAAAAAACTTTGCAGAATTTCCAAAGAAGCGGAGATTTGAAAATTCGTGTGCTTTAGCTAATTGTAAGTAAGAGATGAAAAAGAAGCGAAGTTGGTTATGTATTAGTAAATAATCAAAATGACGTCACCACATATGCTAATTTTTTTCCAGTCTACTACAGACCTAAACAACTCGTGCGACGATTGTGTGAGTGGAAAAAATATCGGGAGAATACACTTCTATTCTTTTTAAAAACAAACTTAGAAATTTATACAAAACCAAAAACAGACATCACCTATAAAATAAAACTTGCATAAAATACAATTTCTCATATCTATTTTGAAATCATATTTTATTTAATCAAATATTATGTAGTTATTTTTGTAATAAAATAAAGATTTGAGCATAAATTAATTGTAGATACTTTTAGTAATCTCTAGATTAGTGAGGAGCAAAACTAGAAATTGATTCTGGTTATGATCTCCAAGGCAACCTAGCCAAAAATACAGAAATTCTCTGCATTTCATCCTCATAGATCTAAATTCACTTAGGGTCTGCTTTGGAAGACCTATTCTCTAATTCATAAACCAAAAGCATAGATTCAACAAATACGCTTCTGCTTAGATTCTTATTCATTAGAAACTCATGGATTATTGTTTATGGATTCATAAAATCCCAACAATTGGTATCAGAACAACCATATTCAGTTTTTTATAATCAGGTTTTATTAAAAGAAGTCTCGGATTTATTTGATTTATATTAGTAAGTAAATTCAGATTTTATTTTGCTGGAAAGTTTCAATTTGTTGAATCTTATTTTTTTTTTTTTTTTTTTGAAGTTTATGTTTCAAAAAGTATTATAGAATTTGTGGTTATGCATGTTTAGATTCAATATTCCTTATAAATTGTTCTGGAATTTAATTTGGACCAATATTTGAATCTGATTCTGGAACTTCAATTAGATTTCAAGTATTTTTATATAAAAAAAAATCAGCCTTGTTTCAAGGCTGGACGTGCGGGTGGAGACCAACGCAAATAATCTGTGTTTGACTAGGTTCGAACCCAGGTTGGGTGGATGCAGTTTATTTCCTTCTCTTCTTCAATCACTAGACCAATAACATTCTTGCATATAGAATACACAGACGCTTTGTTATTGTATGTGCAAGAATATAATTAGATTTAAACATTTTATAAATGAAATTAAATCAATAATTAAATTTGATTGTACATGTTTAATATTTGGAAGTAATTATATTTGGCCAAATTGCATATATATATATATATCTGTGATAGTGAACACGTGATAATTATCTGGATATAAATATGTGAATGATAAATGGACCCAAAGAAAGGTTTAACATCTATAATAAATTATTGGCAGTGTTTGATCATTACAAGAAGAGTATCACTGGTAGTTAATATTATTGTCCAAAGACTTGATATTAATGTTACATTTGGTATCTTGGATGTGTTGTACAATTTTTTGCTATTTATTATTGATTTATTCAATTAGTGAGTATTAAATAAAAATGTTGTTATCCCTTCGAGCTAATGTTTTCGCTTTATCTACCAACTTAGGTTCAATTATAACACTTAGGGCTCCAAATATAAATAACAAAACAGTAAAGTTAAGATCGTTTTGGGGTGTATGGATCATGACCTTGCGCTAAGAATGAAAAAAAAAACATGCTTCTCCTTCGGTTACCACCAGTGCTGGGTATACAGTCAATTATGAGAAGTGAGAATTATCTAATCGCATTGGTCTAATGATCATTATGGACACCATTCTGGAAACCTTTATAGGTGGTGAGGAGATCAAATATTTCTAACAGTTCCTTGTCGAAATAGACATGCGCTTCGCAAGAAGCGATAAGGCGGAAATAAGTGTGCTTTTGCATCGCTTTAGTACGATGAGGTACCATGGCAAAGGAACAATAAGGGAGTACATTTTGGAAATGTACAACATTATTTCAGAATTCAAGACACTTTCTAGATGAAGTGTTCATATTCTTTGTCTTGAACTTTCTTCCTCCTCGGTTCAAACAATTGAAATATAAAACGCAAAAGGAGCAATGATCTTTTTATGAGCTCATTGCATATTGTGTGCATGAGAAAGATAGGGTCATACAAGAAAAGACTAAAAGTGCTCATATGGATTACACCTCTAAGGGTCAGGAAAAAAGAAAGAAATATGAGGTCATTAAGAATGAAGCCGCTAAAGGTCCAAGCCAAAAGAAGTAGGCTAAGGATGAGGATACTTGTTTCTTTTGCAAGAACGTTAGACACCTAAAAAAGGATTGCCAAAAGTACCATGCTTGGCATGCAAAGAAGGGTATGTTCTTAGCTATGGTCTGTTATGAGGTCAATTTAGGTGATGTACCCAGAAACACTTGGTGGTTAGACTCAGGTGCTACTACTAACATCAGTGTTTCGCTATAGGATTGTCTGAGCTACCGAAAACTAATTTATGTTGAAAGATATATTCATGTGGCTAATGGTATTCCGGTATATGTGGAGGCAATCATATTTTATACTATTTTTTAAGTTCCGATCTTTTTTGGATTTGAAAGACACTTTTGTTATACTGTTCTTTAGACAGAATCTAGTCTCCGGTTTTTATTTAGACAGATCAGTTTATTCCTGTATAAATGAGAACGGAGTAGCTACTTTATCTTTCAAACTTTGTTGGAACCGGTAAACTTTTGGATAATCGCAGTCTTTATTTGCTTGACACTATAAATTCTAAAGCTAAAAATTTAAGTGTCAAATCAAGAGGTACTAAACGAAAAATTTGAGAATGCAAATTCGGGAACTCTATGGCACAAGCGTCTAGGTCACATATCTAGAAATGGAGTTGAGCGACTTGTGCCAGAAGGTATATTGAGTTCAGTTGACTTCACAAATTTTGATGTATGTATAGACTGCATTTAAGGAAAACATATCATAAGTAAGAAATTAGGTGCATATAGAGCTACAAAATTCCTTGAGTTGATACATACAAATATTTGTGGATCGTTTCTGACTCCATCTTGGAAGCATCAACAATACTTTATATCATTACATTGACGATTATTCTCGATATGCATATATATTTTTTATTCATGAAAAGTCAGAGTCCTTGGACGTGTTCATAAAGTTTAAGGCTGAGGTTGAAAATCAACTCAACCGAAGAATAAAGCATGTCAGATCTGATTATGGTGGTGAATACTACGGCCAATATGATGGTTCATGAGAAGATCGTCCAGAACCATTTGTCATATACCTAGAGGAGTGTGGTATTGTACCTTAATACACAATGCATGGGTCTCCCAGCATGAATGGTGTATTTGAAAGAAGAAACTGCACTCTTAAAGACATGGTAAGGAATATGATTAGTCATTCTACTTTACCTGAATCACTTTGGGAAAAGAAATTAAAGACTGCAACTTACATTCTTAATAGAGTACCAACTAAAGCAACTGCAAAATCTTCGTATGAGCTTTGGACTGGACGAAAACCCAGTCTAAAGCATTTTCACATATGGTGATGTCCTTCTAAGGCTAGGCCTTACATGCCATATGAAGAGAAATTGGACTCCAAAACTGTGAGCAATTACTTTGTTGGGTATGTTGAACGATCTAAAGGCTATAGATTTTATGATCTCACTCTACAGAATATTTATTGAGACAAAATTTGCTAAATTATTTGAGAATATTGAATTTGGGGGAGAAATAAAGTTAGAGATATCATATTTGAGGAAGAATCGGCTTCAGTGCAAATATCGATTCATATAGTTTCTTTTGACATAGCAAATTTAGAACCTCAAGTTGATAATGGAGTTCTTCATCCAACTCAAGATGTTGATAATATCCAACATGAAGGTTTAGAACCTCAAGTTGATGATATCCAACATGAAGATCAAATTTAAAATCCTCAAGAAGTGGTGCAGCAAGATCAGGTTACTTTGCGATGATCCACTAGGGTAAGAAGAAACGCTATTTCAAATGATTATATAGTATTTCTAACGGAACATGAGGAAAATCAAACTCTTGTGGAAGATGATCCTATCAACTTCCGTCAGGCTATGAGTTGTTCCATTTCAGAAAAGTGGATTGAATCAATGAAAGAAGTGTATCAGTCAATGCTAGACAATAAAGTTTGGGACATTGTTTAGTTACCAAAAGGAAAAAACCCATTTGTTGGAAATGGATATTTAAAACCAAGAGGGATTCGAATAGTAATTTGGAAAATATATAAAGTTCGTCTAGTGGCAAAAGGCTATACTCAGAAGGAAGGTATAAATAGACTTTTTCCCCAGTTTCTTGAAAGAACTCTTTTGGGACAATTATGACCCATGTTGCACATTATGATTTGGAACTTCATCATATAGATGTCAAAACACCGTTTCTTAATGGAGATATTGATGAAACAAATAATATGGAGTAACTAGAAAACTTTTTCTTAGGTGATGCAAAGAAAATGGTTTGCAAATTGACAAAATCCATTTATGGGCTAAAACAGGCGTCTCGTCAATTGTACCACAAATTTCATAAGGTTATTACCTTCTTTGGTTTTGAGGTGAATTTGGTTGAAGATTGTGTGTATCAAAAGTTCAGTGGGAACAAGTGTATTTTCCTAGTTTTATGTGTAGACGACATACCATTGGCTACTAATAATATGAGCATGCTGGTTGAAACCAAGATTTCTTAAAGAAAATTTTGAGATGAAAGATCTTGGTGAGGCATCTTTTGTCTTAGCAATCGAGATTAATCGAGATCGTTTTCGACGAATTCTTGGATTGTCATAAAATAGCTTTATTGATAAAATACGTAGGAGGTTTGGCATGCAAGATTACAAACTAGGGGATACTCTAGTTGCTAAGGGAGACAAATTTTGTCTCGATCAGTGCCCTAAAAGAAATTTGGAAACTAAAGAAATACAAAAGATCCCCCATGCATCTGCAGTAGGGAGTCTAGTGTATGTTCAAGTTTGTACGCGTCCAGATATTGCGTACATTGTTGGAGTTTTTGGATAGATACTTAAGTAATTCAAACTAGGACCATTAAACAGCCAAAAGGTTCATAAAGTATCTAAAGAGAACAAATGGTATATACTCACCTATCATTAATTGGATATTAGAGAGATCATTAGGTTATCTGATAATGATTTTAAGGAAATTTGGCTGGATAAATTTGGCTAGATATTTTGTCACATGGCTGCAAATTCTATAAGAATTAAAAGACCATTAAAGTTGTATTGTGACAATAAGGTAGTTTTTTGATACTTCGGTAACAATAGGAGTTCGGTAAAGTCAAAATATGTAGACTTTAAGTGTCGAGTTAAGGAAGGGTACAAAGTGGTCAGGTTTTCAAAGAACACTTAAGGACAAACTCCATTAGTATAGTTCCTCAAACGAATGCACATTTTGGTGTTTGAGGATCAATCAATTTAGTGGGAGTTTGTCATTCAGTTTTGGGTTCTATGTTATTTGGTTGTATTTTACACATATTCTGATCAGAACTAAAATTTAAGTTAAGTTTCGACATACACTTTGTACAATAAAGTTAAGAGATCTCACTAAAGTAGGACCAATTGAAAATCGACATGTACCGATGACTTTTCATGTGATTTTCATGCCACACCTTTCATAATTGATCTATGTCATTTAGCTATGCTGATTTATGTGACCATGGAAGGTTTAGTTATGATTGATATAAAAAACCGCTATGATCCTAAGTTGATATGGTTAATGGACGAGATTATTTGTGCCGTGAAAATAATGAAAATATTGAGCTCACTAAGGTCTAACACCTTTTCAGAAATACATATATGACCCAGTGGGAGATTGTAAGATCTATTTTGGGGTCACACATGTATATAATAAAGTGTTAGGGTCATAATTTAATAAGTCAAATATTATGTGGTCACACTTGTAATAAAGTAAGGACTTGGGGCATAAGTGTTATGAAATAATTAATTTTGGATACCTTTAGAAATTTCTAGATTGATGAGGGACCAAACTAGAAATTGATTCTCTATAAATAAAGGGTTATGGTCCCTAAGGCAACCCTAGCCAAAAATACAGAAACTTTATGCATCCCATCACCAGATATCTAAAGTTACTTAGGGTTTTCTTTGAAAGATCCATTTCCTAATTCAGAAACCAAAAGCATGGATTCATCATGTACGTTTCCGCTTAGATTCTTATTCATCAGAAACTGATATAAATTATTGTTTATGGATTCATAAAATCCCAACATCTCAAAGTTAATGCTGAAACAAGTAAGTCAAATAAGATAGACTAAGTAAGATAAAAACTAAAAAAATGCAAAGACATTGAACCGAAAATACTAAAGACATCCAAATCCACAACCAAACGTCAAAATGCTGCAAGCTCCAAACGAGTAGAGCTAGAACCGAAACCTTAACCGAAAATCTTCATATAACGAATATGTTTACTTCCCAAAAAAAGATCACATATACAAAACTATCAGATTCAAGGAAACCAAAATGAAATTGGAACACCTGTAACGACCGGTTAACGGCAAGCTCGAACTCGGAAACATAATCAAGTTGGATACACAATGAATATGTCTCTAAAAAAGGGTGTCAAACAGCCCACAAATTGTGACAAGGAGCAAAACACCTTTGAATGGATAAGCTGCCATGGGAGAAAACAAAAAAGAATGAGACATACGATGTACAATAGACCAACTAGTTTGTAATAATGATGGACAAGTTATGTGTTGTATCTTAGACAATATTTAATGGACGGAAATTATGTCTGGTGGACCAGTTAGTTAATTAACAATAGACCAGTAATGTGTGTCTAATAATGGTGGACATGATGCAACTTGTGTTGGTAAAGACATAATGTCTAATAATGGTGGACAAGACGATGCTAATGTTGAAGGAGTATTTCAACCAACATCAATGCAAAAAGAAGCTAATAGACATAATGGATAAATATCAATTTAAAAACAACCTATAGATGAACTTGCTGGGAGTGAGAGTGGTGGACATAATGAAAGTGGGAGTGATGGATATGATGGACGAGTTGAGGACCACACCAGTAGACATAGTACTGGGAGTGGTGGACGGATAAACTTGCTGGTGTGGACGACTACTTACTGCCGCGACTTGTGGACAACATCAAGTGCGGGGCATGAACTTGTCCACCCGATTTATAAGAGCATGAAAATAAGGGTATGATAGTAAAATGCTATGATATGACATATGCTAAATTTGTTAAGTTGATCACATTATGACATATTTTCTAAAATATGTGCACAATATAGTATCTACCATAAATTTCTCAAAAAATGGTTGTAGAGACTTTAAAAATCAAAAAGTTAAAAAGTTTGATTGTTGTAAAAATGACTGTAGTGACTGTTAAAATAAGTTACAACCTTTACAACTAGTAACCAGTTACCCCCTAATTTTTTTAAATAGAATTGCACATTTTTCAAAAGCTATCGTGAATCCACCTTAAAAACGAAACCCGAATTATAGAAACACAATTCATAAATCCAAATAATCATGGCCACCGTAAGAACCCTACCCAATGACATCACCCACATACGTTATACTAAATAAAAGGAAAATATTATGGCTTCTCTTTGTGTCCACATCAACAATTCTTGAAAACTCTTACATGCTGGCACAGTAGCACATGTCTAGGAAAATTTTAAAATCAAACTATCAAGAAAAATAAAGCAACATTCATGCTAATATTTTTTAGTTAAAAAATTGATCTTTAACAAATTTATTATTACTATTTCACCAAAGTAACAACTAAGAGACTTTTTAACTTCCCATTTTCCTCTACTAAAACAAAACAGACCAAAAAAGCGAAAAAACCCCAGCTCTCTCTGTTTCAAGAACCGATGTCTAGTTAAAAAAATCAATCTATGCTTGTCTGGACTAGAGGCCGGCGTCTCTTACAGCGCTGGCTCCGATCCTTTTCTTTCTTTCTCTGTCGTTTGCGTTGTTTTGGTTTTTGGCGGGAGTGATTTTGGTTTCATGACTTTTCTCGTCAGATTTGGAGCTATTGAGTTCGTTTTCGCCATTTTTCGGTCAAATGTTGAAGGTTGGAGTCGCCAGGATTATGTCGTCAGTTTGGTTGGATTCTCTACCACCTTTGGCTTCCACCCTTAGGCGTTTCTCCTTCGATCTGGGTTTTGTGGTCTTCTTTTCTTGGCTCGCCGGGTTTGCCTTCCTTCTCCGCGAGCTTCCTCTCCTCGGTCATGCTAAGGTTTATTCAGTTCCCTCTTTGGCTTTTCATGTTCCGGTTACTCACCGTGAGTGCTGTGTTGGAAAGGTTCAAGTTTGGTGCTGTTTTAGATCTTACGCAAGAAGAGGTCGGTTTGTTTTGTGGTAAGTTGGTTTGGGTGTTAGTTCGGTTAGCTTAGGTCTTGTGGTAAATTATCGTTTCACTTGGCCCTCCGTCTTTGCTGTTTTAGTTTCTTGTGGTGTTTTCTTTTGTCTACTCTTGGTGTTTGGTTTCTTGAAGCTCTCTGCTTGATCCTTTGTTTTCGTGGCCTATTTTGTATCGTCTCTTCATCATTTATTTGATAAAACAGTTAGGCCATTTTTTAGCCTCCTCCACTAGAGTTAATCATCAACCTTAGTCGAGGGATGTCAGATTCTTGCTTTCATCTACCGGTTTATTGTCATTTACACTACCGGCTTGGGCAATTCCATCAGTCTCAATATTCCTTTTTAGTTCCTATTTTTCCTCCTAAAGAATTGCAAGGTTTATACTTATGAAGTCTACTTATCCCAAGTGAAGACTTGTAAGTAGGTGTTTCTTCGTGTTCTTTTGGTGAGTCGCCTAATCGTCACATCTTTGGCTCTTGTCTCATGTTCCTGGAAAGCTTTGGATCCGTCATTGAGCTTTTTTGTATTTCATTCGCTAATGTATACTGTATTTTTTCGATGTTGTGTAGTTTTGCTTTATATCTTTTCATGACTCCCATTTGGCCGGGCTTTGACTCTCGGTATGTCGGGCTTTGCTTCTTGAAATTTTAGGCTCTTTTTGCTAAAAATTGTAGAATTTGTAATTGTTTATGCTGTAATATGAATCTTCAAGGTGACAAAAAAACAAAAAACGGACCCTTTCGATTCATTTGTCATTTAGGAGCAGCTGATGACTCTGAATTTTCATGGTTTTTACAAGTCATTTAGCATCAATTATGAGGTCTTTAGGCGTGCATACATCACATTTGTAGTTGATTCCAATAAGTTTGTGACTTTTAGGACTTTTGCATTAGAATTCGCATATGCACGCATTTTGGAGATTTTTCAGGACTTTCAGGAGTTTTCAAGATGGTTTTGTAAGAATTCGGAAAAGCAGCACTCAACCTGGAATGGACCAGCACTTAGCATGGAATGGACTAGCACTCAACTAGATTGATCTCAACACGAGACTGGATCGACTACAAGCACCACACTATATCGATCCCATATTGATCTTCCTGCAACGTCTGAATCGATCTTAGTTTGTTTCTGGATCGATCTTAGATCGATCCTGCATCAACTACTGGATCGATCCCAAATCGATCTTAGGCCTCACTCTGGATCGATCCTAGAATGATCTCGGGCCTCACTCTGGATCGGTCCCAGATCGATCTCAAGCCTCATTCTGGATCGATCCCAGATCGATCTCCACTCCAGTTTCAGATTGATCCCATGTTCAAGCCACATACAAGCTGGATTGATCTCAAGCTCAAGTTTTGGATCGATCCTATTCAAGCTTCCCCAGCTCATATCAATCTCGCACTTCCCAACTCGATTCAAACACGCTCCAACCCGACCAACTCAATTCCAGAGTGGACCTGACCCAAGATCCGAGCCAATGATTAGTTTTTGTCTTTAGTGCGATTTAGGGCTTTTCTCTGAACACTATACAAGCCCTAACTCGCCTCCTTTTGCACAAGTCTTGTTTTTCTTTCCTTTTTAGGTTTTTGTCTTAGGTTTTCATTTCCTTTGTTGTTCTTGATGTTCTAAGGTGTAAGAACCCAAAATCTTTTAAGTTTGTGCTAATCTACTGTTTTTCCATTACTTTCCTGCTTAGTTTTAGGTTGTTGCTTATCTGGTGCATGTTGATATTTTATTTTCGTTTTTAATCTTCTATTTTAAGCATGATCACTTTCTAGGTTAGTTACTGTTCTATTGATGTTCTTACTTTTCTGGGTTTGAGTTCTTACTGTTCTTGATGTTTGTCAAATGTTTAGCCTTAGATCATCATGTTTAGCCTTGAAGTTGTTATTTCTGTTTTCTCTGTTTTTACTTCCATGAGTATAGTGAGTAGTTCCTGAAGTTCCCGAGGATGGGGTAGACTAGGGTTGATGTCCTGATCTCACCTTAGGCACCTAATCTTGTGTGAATATTTACATCCCTTCTGTTTCATTGTTCTTAATGCTGGTTTCTTTCACGCCAATCGAAATCTTATCTTGGACATTCCAGCGCCCGAAAAGCGTTCTATGGAATGTCTGATCATGGTGATTTCAGAGATTAGCCTATCCTTACGCAACGCCCTAGATGCTTATATGCATCTCAGCCTAGGGGGTTAGATGACTAAGGGTTTTTTGGCTTTGGTAGGTTTGTTCTTAGTGTCTTCTAGGTAGTGTACCATTAACGGGAATTAGGTCTGGTGATTACTTGGATTGATTCCATTTATCAAGGGACTGGACTTGGTTACTTATGAACATATCTTCTAAGGATAGCTTTCTATTTTTTGAGGTATGTTAGGTGTTTAGGTAGGTCGGGATGGATCTCTGGTTGATTACCCTTAGTCCTTAGGAACTGCTTCACACTTGCTTACATCTTTCACTTTCTCTGTTTTTACTTTGTTTTGCATCTTAGTCTTTTATGCTTCTTATTCTGTTTATGCTCTTTACTTCCAGCATGTTCACTTCACTTATGACATGTTAGTAAACCACCCCTTTTACTGTTTAGCTTGACTTAGAAGCATTCATTGCAATTCAGATTGTTAGTGCACACCTGATTGGATTGATAACCTGACATACTACAATGACCATGATAGTGGTGTAAGGGATTGATAGAGAAAAATCCTGCTATCAATTTGGCGCCGTTGCCAATTGGGTGTTGTTTAC
>OVBE01002165.1:962-31940 GCA_900406425.1 Iberis pinnata | reverse complement strand
CCATTATTTTCTCCAAAACCTCCACACTTCTCCCAAATCACCCAAGTGCTATCTCCCGATCGGGCAAATGTTCCTGGTGATTTTCGGATAAACGGATCGATTGAGCAAGTGATGTGCCCGATCGGTCGAATCTTCTCTTCATAAAAATCATCTTCTGAAATCTCTGAAATGTCCTGAAAACTTCCTGAAACGTTCCTTTAAGCTCCAAAATGATCTGAACGCATAAATATCCTGAAATACACCAATTTGCAAGAAAAACACTCGGAATAATGTAGAATAGCAGACATAAATGCCCACTGTAATGCATTAAAACCGAGTAATATCATGGGACCCGAGCCGACAAGCGACGCGTGTTCGTACGTGTTGCGATTTCAACCCACCTTTGAACACGTTCAGTGCGCATGGACGCGTGTTGATTTAGACTAACGCGTGGGCAGGAGGTGTTAAACCACACGGGTGCATGCGTGCATGGTTTTGCCTATATATACCAGACTGGTGCGCACATTTATACTCTTCTACGAAATATCGGTTCATAGAGAGAAAGTGTTGTATTGATAGAAAGTTCGTGCATTGGGAAAATCAATACGTGTTGGTGCATTCAGTTCGTGGGTTCAGTTCGAGTGTCCGTATTAGTCGAGAAAAGTAGTTCGCGGGTGATCATAACGTGTTTCAGGAAGCATCAGTCAACTAACTGGTTAACTAAGGTGAGTGCATTTTAACCCGTAGATTAGACTTGTATGCATGATAGTCTAATTCCATGGTGTCGTTCGGATGCTCGTGTGTGACCTTACAGATGCATGTGTGGCATGACAGCATAATCCGATGGTCATATAGACCGGATGCATCATATGTGGGCAATGTTGCCGAGTTTACGACCATGTGAGTCGATAAACTGAACTGATGGTCGTGTGAGCCAATCAGTGCGTAAATTAGGCCATGTGAGCCGAAATGTGAATAAGTGGCCATGTGAGCCGATATAATGGCCGGGTGAGCCTCATAAGTGAATAAAATGGCCATGTGTGCCGGAAAGTACTAAAACGTTCATGTGAATCGTGTACTGGGCGTAATATTGATGTTAAGGCATGATGCCGAATTCAGGTAGACTAACGACCGGTCCGAATGCGTCTGGATGGCCGAGATAGTCTAACTGGTTGATAAAAATGTGAAAATTGTTAAGTATACAACTATAACTAAACTTAACTAAATCAAATTGATGAACTGTTTGGGAACATGATCTGTTTGAGCGAAGTGGTGCGGATTAAACCGCTTTCACTAAGCAAAGTAGCAATTGCTTATGCCTCCTATGTGGTCGCAGGTGTTGCTAAGTAATGAGACAGCTTGCGGAATCAAGGCTAATAAAGGAAGGATGGTGGATTTTAGGTTAATATACATGTTGGGTAGATTGATTTAGTTTAATGCTTGTAAATGGCTAAGTATATAACTAGCTTTGTATTAAGCTGGTTGAATCTACTTAATAAAATGCATGTTTATCACTTAAGAACTCTGAAATAATCAATAGCTCGCATGAAATTTAACTAAGTAAAGTTAGAACCTCATATGGCCTAGTTTAAAATTTAGGTTAGGTCGTTGCAGCGCGCCTAGTAAACCGACAAAGAGAGGGAAGCCAGACTATGCCAACTGTTTGTGGAGAACCTAGGAGGGGCCACGCTTTCCTGGTTATCCCACTTAAAAGCCAGATCCATCGACAACTTCCAGCAGCTATCGACGACCTTCGTCAAGCATTACTCCATGTTCATGGAGAGAAGACATCGACCATCGATCTATGGTCATTAAGTCAAGGGCCCCGAGAATCCCTCAGAACGTTCATAGAGCGGTACAAAGAGGCAATTTCAAGGGTAGCCATCTTCGATGAAGCCGCCATCACCGCAATCAGAAACGCCCTATGGTACGAATCAAGATTCCGCGAAGAGTTGTTATTAAACCATCCGCAGACCTTAGAAGACGCCTTACACAGAGCCAACCATTTTATCGAGATGGAAGAGGAAAATGTTGCGATGGCTTGCAGGCACACCAAAGCTTACAACAGAAAAGAAAAGGAAGAGCCTCGTCAGTTCTACGAAGGACAATCAAAATAGGGAAAAGGCAAGCGACACGCCAACTACCTCGTCGAAGAGCGCAAACCACAAGCGCATCAGAGGCGATACAACGATAAAAATGCTTACTACAAATTCCATAATCGACAAGGCCACATCACGACTGATTTCCAACATTAGAAGGACAAATTGCTTTAAAAATACCAAGAGAATCGAGGGTGCGATGGGCAGAGACGGCCCAATCAATATCCACCGCAGAACTACAGAGAATGTTCACAAAATTGCCCCCCAAACCAAAACTGCAACGCGAGGGGATGGCAAGAAAGACAAGTGGTCGACGAAGACATGACCCCCCCCACACACACATATGCACGAATGTCGAGAGGGAAGAATGCACCCCTAACCCGCATCAAAGAGTTAACGTTATCATGGGCGGAATCAAACGACATGGAGACTCCATGCGATCGACCACTGATGTCTCTGTATTTTTATGATTTTTAGAAGTCATTTAACATCATTTTCTTAGGGCTTTTAGTGTTCATATGTTGCATCTATAGATGTTATTAGCAAGTTTACAATTTTTAGGAATTTTGCATTAGCATTTGCATATACACGCATTTTGGAAATATTTCAGATATTTAGGGAGTTTTCAGAAGAAAATGGTGCAAGACCCTGGAAAAAAGGGTGCAAAACCCTGGAAAAAGGGTGCAAGACCCTGGACAAAAGGGTGCAAGACCCTGAAGAAAAGGATGCAAAACCTGAAAAAGGTGCATGAACGCTGGTGCAGAACCTGAGAAACGGTGCAGGAACGCTGGTGCGAAACCTGAAACGGCCTCGATCACTGCCTCAATCATAGGCTTGAACGCTGGTGCAGAACCTGAAACTGCCTCGATCACTGCCTCGATCACTGCCTCGAACGCTAGTGGAAAACCTGAAAAAGGGTGTAGAACCTGAAATTGTCTCGACCAGAACCTGAAAAAGGGTGCATAATCCTGAACTGCCTCGATCAACTACTTCCAAGCTGCCTTGATCACAAGTAGCTGCATCTTGATCACACAACACTTGGCCTCGAACATGCAATACTTGGCCTCGATCACACAACACTTGGCCTCGATCACGCAACACTTGGCCTTGATCACGCAACACTCCACCTTGATCTCCCTTTGGCCCACACCTTGATCACGAAACACTCCACCTCGATCGTCCACCTCGGCCTCGATCATCTTGCCCTCGACCTCCGGCTTTCACCTTGATGGACCTGACTCACTTCACCTCGATCACCACCTCGGCTCCACCTTGATGCTTCAGCTTCACCTTGGTCTCGACCTTCAGTTCGAGCCCAAGCAGCTCTGACCCGACCAACTTGGTTCCAGGGTGGACCTGACCCAAGACCCAATTTAATGATTAGCTTTTATCTTTTATGCGTTTTAGGGCTTTTCTCTGAACACTATAAAAGCCCTAAAATGCCTCCATTTGCAGCAGCCTTTATTTTTTCCATTTTAGGTTTTTGTCTTAGGTTTTAAGTTTTCTCTCTTTTGTTCTTAGTGTTCTTGATGTTAAACCCAGAATCCTTCTAAGTTTTATGTTAATCTTCTGTTTTCTTTTACTTTCATGCATATATTAGGGTTGTGTTCTATCTGATGCATAGTGATCTAAGTTTTTAAACTTTTAATCTTATGTTTTAGCTTTGATGATTTTCCTCTGTTTTTACTGTTCCATTGATTTTCTTATTTTCTGGGTTGTTGTTCTTGATGTTTTAGATCTTCATCTTCTGCATCTTAGTTATGTTTTCTGCTTTAGGGTTTTATAAAAAGTATATTTTTAGTTGTTGGCCTTTGATCTGAAAATGTTTTCTTCAATGACTATGCTTTCATCTTCTTCTGATTTTGCATCTCATATGTTGTGTGAGTAGTGACCTAGGTTCCTTGAGGATGTGATAGGGTAGTGTTGTTTCCTTGTTCCTCCTAGGTGTCTAAGCTTTAATGTTTTATTAGATCCCTTATGTTTCATTGGTCTTAATGCTGAATTTTCAACTTGACCCGGTGAGATCCGATCTTAGACACTTTAACACCCGAAAAGTGATTCAATTGGAGTGACCCGATCTAGTCGATTTCAGAGATAAGCATCCCCTTCTAAGGAATTAGATGCTTAGGACATGCATCTCATCCTAAGGAATTAGTTTTTTAGGAGGTTTATTGGCTTAGGTAGATGGTTCATAATGCCTGTTAGGTGTACTTCCGCTAACGGTAGTTAGGTCTGGTTGTCATCTATTTTTATTTCATTTTCCTAGGGATTAGCACATTGTATGAGATATGTTAGACAGTTAGGGAGTTTGAGGAGGAACATTGCCCAATTACCCCATCCTTAGGCACTCTTTCTTTGATTGCATCTTTTCACTCTCTTACATTTCCTCTGTTTTACTCACCTTGCCTTTTACCCTTTTTAGCTTCTCATGCATGTTTGCTTTTGCTTCTGTTTTTAGTTTTATGCATTTTCTATTCACTTAGGACTTGTTAGCAACCCCATTCTCATATTTTACTTGAATCGTTACTTCCAACTGCATCATGATTGTTAGCATCACACCTGATTGGATTGATACCCATCTATACTATAATGCATGTGTAATGGGAATTGATCACTAAAAATCTTGTTATCAACCATGAGAACAGAGCACCTGGTCCTCAACACGAGAGGAGCGTCTGTTAGCAAACCGCTGCGGCATGAGCCGATCCGATTCACCACCGACGACCTAATAGGTATAGACGGCGTACAGAGAGACTTCATTCTCGTCGAACTCATCATCAAGGACTGCGAAGTAACGAGGATCCTTGTCGATATTGGCAATTTTGTGGACATAATCTTCAAAAGCACCCTGCAAAATATGGAGAGCAGCGAAGAGGCTATCAAGAGGACCACGTAATCACTCATCGACTTAAGTGGAGATTCGGTCAAAACCGTCGAGACCATCAAACACCCCGTCAGGGCCGGAGGAAGCATCACGACCTCCAAATTTCAGGTGGACGACGACATCCAATCTTCAACGCCATCTTGGGAACCCCTGGCTCTCGGCAACTAAGGCGGTGGTCTCCATATTCCACCAATGCGTCAAAATCCCAACGGCAAGAGGAACCATCACCCTCGGGAGCAACCAAAGAGCAGCAACAACATGTTTTATTGTCGAGCATAAAGCTTGGAAGAGCGCGGAACTACAACAACTACAGTAGGGACGCCCTGGCAGACCAGACGTCTCGAAAGAACAAGGGAGCCCGAACTGAAAAACTATCGACCAAGTCAACATAGACACCTAGAGTCCCGATAGATGTGTCATCGTTGGCCACGAGCTCGACGAAGGAATCAGAACTGAACTGATCCCCTTCCTAAAGGAAAAATCCAATTCTTTTGCTTGGTCGCTTGAGTCCATTACCAGCATCGACCCGAGCATTACTTTCCACAAACTCAACGTCTACCCGACCTTCAATCCGATCAGACAAAGTCGCCAAAAATTGGGTCCAGAGAGGGTGCAAGCAGTGAATGATGAAGTGGAAAAATTACTGCGCGCTGGACCTTTAGCCGAAGTCAAGTATCCAGAGTAGCTAGCAAACCTAGTTGTCGTAAAGAAGAAGAATAGCAAGTGGCGAGTCTGCGTCAACTTCACTGATATAAGCAAGGCATGCCCGAAAGACAGTTACCCCCTCCCTCATATTGATCGCCTTGTCGAAGCAACCGCAGGGAACAAGCTGGTCTCCTTCATGGACGCCTTCTCGGGCTACAACTATATAATGATGCACCCCGACAACAGAGAAAAGACTGCCTTCATCACAGACGAAGGGACATAATGCTACAGAGTCATGCCATTCGGGCTCAAAAACACAGGTGCAACGTATCAAAGGTTGATCAACAGAATGTTCGCGGATCTACTGGGTACGACCATGGAGTTGTACATCCACGACATGCTCGTCAAGTCTCTATCCAAAACAGACCACGTCGAACATTTGCGCTGCTGCTTCGCCATATTTAACCAATATGGGATGAAATTGAATCCCACCAAATGCACGTCCGGCGTAACATTAGGAGAATTTCTCGGCTACATCGTCACGTAGAGAGGAATAGAGGAAAACCCGAGACAGATCAAGGCCCTCATCAACCTCCCATCACCAAAAAGCACGTGCGAAGTACAACGTTTAGCATGTCGTATCGCACCACTCAACATGTTCATTTCCTGGTCTACCGATATATGCTTACCTTTGTACCAGTTACTACGGGGCAACAAGAGATTCGAATGGGATGAGAAGTGAGAACAGGCGTTCAAAGAACTAAAGGAGTACCTTTCCACATATCGGTCTTCGCAACCGCATGCAGCGGTGTCCTTGTTAGGGAAGATCGCAGTGAGAAGTGACTGATATTTCACACTAGCAAGACCTTAGGCAGCGTGGAGATCCGATATCCTATCTTAGAGAAGCTGGCTTATGCTGCCGTCATCGCTGCCAGGAAGCTGCAACCCTATTTTCAATCACACTTGATCGTGGTCTTAATAGCCCAACCACTACGCGCCATTCTACACAGCCCAATCCAGTTAGGAAGGATGTCAAAGTGGGCCATCGAGCTCAGCGAATACAACATCAATTTTAGGGGGAGAACGAGTGCGAAGTCACAAGTCTTGGCCGAATTCATCACTGAGCTCCCATCAGAACTGATGAAGATGCCAAAGCACCTTAGATATGGACCCTACACATTGATGGATCTTCTTTCTCATGAGGATCGGGGATCGGAATACTCCTGGAATCCCCAGAGGGCAACGTCCTAGAACAGTTATTCTGCCTCGGCTTTAACGCGTCGAACAACAAAGCAGAGTACAAAGCGATTATAGCCGGCCTCAAACTAGCAAAGGGTATTAGGGCAAAGCAAATTCGGGCTTTTTGTGACTTGCAGCTCTTCGCAAGCCAATTCACAAAAGACTACGAAGCCAAGAGTGAACGAATGGACACATATCTCCGTGTGGTCCAACACCTAGCGAGAGAACTGGAATATTTCAGAATCGTCAAGATCCCAAGGAGTAAAAACAAGATAGTCGACGCACTGGAAACCATCGCCTCATCGAGCGACTCCCACTTACGCAGAACCATCCCGATGGAAGAAATTCAAAATCCCAGCACCAGCCTCGACCTTATCCACTTTATAGAGGACCGCGACATTGCAGAAGACGACATCGAATTTGGAGCAAACCACGAAGCTCCACCACAGACTGGCGTGACAAAATCAAAATGTACATAGCCGACGGTATCCTGCCCAAAGACAAATGGGCAGCACGACGACTGAGAGCCAAAGCTACTCACTACATGATGATGGATGGACACCTCCAGCGACGAGACTCCACATACATCTTACTGACTTGCCCCGACCCCGAAGAAACATAACGTATCATCCACAAAACGCATGACGGTGCTGGAGGAAATCACTCCAACGGACAAGCTCTAGCCCTCAAGATAAAGAAGCACGACCATTTCTGGCCCGCTATGATCGCCGACTGCCATAAGTACGCCCTAAAATGCGAACAATGCCAACGCCATGCCCCAAACGTACACCAACCCACAGAGCTCCTGCGAACTTCAGTGTCTCCCTACCCCTTAATGCAATGGGCAATGGGTATAGTCGGACCCATGCCCTTCTCATGGGGAAGAAAATTTCTTCTCGTCATGACGGATTACTTCACGAAATGGGTCGAAGCCAAATCTTACGCCGAAATACACGACACCGAGGTACAAAATTTCGTGTGGAAATACATCATATGCAGGCACGGGCTACCCTACGAGATCATCAGAGACGGGACGCAATTCTGCTCCCACAAATTCAAGAATTTATGCGCAAAGTGGAAGATTTGACTCAGCCATTCTACGCTATGGTACCTTCAAGGAAACGGCCAAGCCAAAGTAAGGGACGTACTGCTACAGAGTCATGCCGTTCGGGCTCAAAAATGTAGGTGTGACGTATTAGAGGCTGGTCAACAGAATGTTCGCGGATCTACTGGGTACGACCATGAAGGTGTACATCCACGATATGCTCGTCAAGTCTCTATCCAAAATAGACCACGTCGAACATTTGCGTTCATGATTCGCCATCCTTAACCAATATGGGATAAAATTGAATCCCACCAAATGCACGTTCGACATAACATCATGAGAATTTCTCGGCTACATCGTCACCCAGAGAGGAATAGAGGCAAACCTAAAACAAATCAACGCCCTCATCGACTTCCCATCACCAAAAAGCACGCGCGAAGTACAGCGTTTAACATGCCATGTCACAGCACTCAACATGTTCATTTCCAGGTCTACCGATAGATGTCTACCTTTGTACCAGCTACTACGGGGCAACAAGAGATTCGAATGGGATGAGAAGTGAGAACAGGCGTTCAAGGAACCAAAGGAGTACCTGTCCACATCGCATATACAGGCAAAAATCGAGGACGGCGAAACCTTATATCTCTACATATCGGTCTTTGCAATCGCAGGCAGCAGTGTCGTTGTTAGGGAAGATCGCGGTGAGCAGCGACCGATATTATAAACTAGCAAGACCTTAGGCAGTGTGGAGATCTGATATCCTACCTTAGAGAAGATGGCTTATGCTGTCGTCATCGCCGCCAGAAAGCTGCAACCCTATTTTCAATCACACTCGATCGTGTTCTTAACAACCCAACCACTACGCGCCATTCTACACAGCCAATCCAGTTAGGAAGGATGGCAAAGTGGGCCATCAAGCTCAGCGAATAAAACATCGATTTTAGGGGGCGAACGAGTGCAAAGTCAAAAGTCTTGGCCGATTTCATCATCGAGCTCCCATCAGAACTGATTGAAGGCGCCGAAGTAACTCAGATTTAGACCTTTTCTTTGTTGGATCTTCTTGCTCAGGAGGATCGGGGATTGGAATACGCCTAGAATCCCCG
This sequence comes from Iberis pinnata, assembly GCA_900406425.1. Classification (NCBI taxonomy): domain Eukaryota; kingdom Viridiplantae; phylum Streptophyta; class Magnoliopsida; order Brassicales; family Brassicaceae; genus Iberis; species Iberis pinnata. The sequence continues at coordinate 22,946 of OVBE01002165.1, read as the reverse complement.
GAGGGTGAAGTCCTAGAACAGTCATTCCGCCTCGGCTTCAATGCATCGAACAACGAAGCAGAGTACAAAGCGATTATAGCCGGCCTAAAACTAGCAAAGGGTGTTGTGCAAATTCAGGCTTTCTATGACTTGCAGCTCATCGCAAGCCAATTCGCAAGAGACTACGTAGCCAAGAGTGAACGAATGGATGCATATCTCTGAGTGGTCCAACACTTAGCGAGAGAACTGGAATATTTTGAAATCGTCAAGATCCCAAGGAGTGAAAATAAGATAGTCGACGCACTGGAAACCTTCGCCTCATCGAGCGACTCCCACCTATCCCGGTGGAAGAAATTTAAAAGCCCATCATCAGCCTCGACCTCATCCACTTCATAGAGGACCACGCATCGCAGAAGACGACATCAAATTCGGAGCAAACCACGAAGCTCCCACCACAGACTGGCGCGACAAAATCAAACTATACATAGCCGACGGCATCCTGCCCAAAGACAAATGGGCAGCACAACGACTGAGAGCCAAAGTTGCTCACTACATGATGATTGATGGAGACCTCCTGCGACGAGACTCCACAGGTATCTTACTGACTTGCCCCGACCCCGAATAAACAGAACGTATCATCCGATAAACGCATGACAACGCTGGAAGAAATCACTCCAACAGACGAGCTCTAGCCCTCAAGATAAAGAAGCACGACCATTTTTGGCCCAATATGATCGCCGACTGTCACAAGTACGCGATGAAATGCGAACAATGCCAACGCCATGCCCCAAACGTACACCAACCCACAGAGCTCCTGCAAACTTCAGCGTCCCCCTACCCCTTCATACAGTGGGCAATGGATATAGTCGAACCCATGCCCTCCTCATGGGGACAAAAATTTCTTCTCGTCATGACAGACTACTTCACGAAATGGCTCGAAACAAAATCTTACACTGAAATACACGACAACGAGGTACCGAAGTTTGTGTGGAAATACATTATATGCAGGCACGGGCTACCCTACAAGATCGTCAGAGACAACGGGACATAGTTTTGCTCCCACAAATTCGAGAATTTCTGCGCGAAGTGGAAGATTCGACTGAGCCATTCTACGCCGCGGTACCCTCAAGGAAACGGCCAATCCGAAGCAACGAATAAAACCATCATCGACGAACTAAAAAATAGATTAGAGGCCCCATTGGCTTTCACGAAGAACCATCGATGCTGCCAGTCTTATTTCTTCCTCTTCGTCCCGTCAACTACCTTGTGCTGGTTCTTCCATGAAACGTAGAAGAGCCCTGTCCTGTAGTTGACCTTGTTTATTGTCCTAAGACTAGGACATATTCTCGTCGCCTCCTCGAAGAACCTCTCACAAACGTTCACCCTTACTTTGATGACTAAAACGAGCATCCCGACCAGTGTGCGAAATAACGCGACTGTATTCTGGGAGATGGCCATGTGTTGCCTCGCACAGTATAAAGTAAAAATCTTCGGGAGGGGGAACCACAAATGCGCGTCGATAAAGTAATCTTCAAAGACGGCGAAGTAACCCTGTGGAGGGTGCCATGGCTTTTCTCTAGGACCCAGAACCCTAAACACCAGATTAGGGTCGTCAAAGCCGCACTTTCTCGCCATCCTCAGAAGTCGCGCCCTATTCAAAATGAAAGCTTCTACCCTAGTTATGCTATCAGCCTCCGCGGACGGCGTTCCAGACGAACCCGCTCCATCTGGACGAGGTCCAAACATCTCAATGGTGGGAGCCGAAGAGTTCCTCTCAGCACCCCCACCCGAGGGAATTTCCCTCAGAGCAGGCCTACCAGGCCGCCGCTCTGAAAGAACCTTCTTCACAGTGAGAGGGACTAGGTCGGCAAGATCCTCTTCCGCCACGACAACTCAACTCCCATGCCTCACGGATAACGAAATCGTATCTACTAGATCTTCTGGAGTAGGGGGATCTCAGCTCTTCCGCTGACTTTGACGCTCTGTCGATTCCCTCTAGACTCTTCTGCCCCTACGTGATCAAAAGATGTATTGGTCGTAGGATCTGACCCCAGGTCAGATCAACGAGGCGAGGAGCGCCTAGAATTGGTGGATGCGGAGGCTGGACGTCTCTCCGACTTACCCGCTGAAGATTCGGTACTTTGGCTTGACGACGCATCTCCATAGTCGCTGATACCACTGCCCAGGCTGAGACCCATCATATCACAGGCCATTGCGTCGACGAGAATGATAGATTCAACAGAGAAAAAATCTAGAGAGAGAAAGTAGAGAGAAAGGAGAGCAAGAAATACCTTAAACAAAGATGCGAAGTGCAGAAAATGAAGAATCAACATGATATATGTAGAGGTTTGACCGGAAGCCGAAGCATCCCATGTAATCTGGACCGGGAAACGAAAGGATGGAGAAGGAATTGACTGAAAGACGAATTGGTAGCGAGACGAGTGACTGGATAGAGACAGCTTTTCTTTGAAGCTAACTTAACTCGAGATTGACGCCGACCGTTGTGGATTCTAGCTCATCGATCCCAAACGCACTTCTAGAGAAGACGAGACTCTTCACAAAACGGCTTGGTCCATTGGGCCAGAAGACACACTGTGTCCGACGACCCGAGAGCATATCAGACTCGTCGGACTGGGATGGGTACTTATTGTAGGATATGGGCTCGCCGCCCCAGGCCCAAGCGACCAAGCCCATTGTAGAGGCCCAATATCGGAGGCCCGTCCTGAAGAATCGACGAGGCAAGCAAGACGGCCGACAAAACAGTGCACCTAGTCTCTTGGTAGTCCGGCGAACAGTGACCTACGGACCAACTCGCCGGATGAATAGGACGCCTAACCAATTGTCCTGCGTAGTCGAATGATGACAATAATAGTATAAATAGAAGAAGAGCCACCACGAGCAAAGGGTTGGCTTTTACCGAGAGAGAGAACCTTAGAGAGAAGTTATAGAGATAAACTGACGACCTAAGCTTCTTTATAATCTATTTAAGTTTGTTGGGACTGTCGACGCGCTTCATTTCCTTGTACTTGTAATTATCTTTATTAAATACGAACTCAAATTAAGGGGGAATGACGACTCTAGATTTAACAATTTTGAAGTAGAAAAAAAGGTAACAAAAAAAGAAGTAATGAATTTTGAATTTGTTGGATGATGTGTATCATGTAGGAGATTTGGGTCTTTCAAACTTAAATGTTTAAAAATATATCCCTTAAACTTAAATATCTACAAAATTTTACCCGAGTGGATAAATTTTTTTATTTATTTAAATAACGTTAATGTTTGACAAATTCATTATGGAAACTAACCATGATAAGCTACCTAACGTCAGTTGACCTTACGTCTGCATATGCATGCAAAATACTACATGGTGGACAATGTCATATGATCCAATCAAAATCTTTATTTTTGTTTGGGAATTCTCAAAATATTCAGGTTTGGAGTTTTATTTCAAATATTCTCTATTGTTAACCAATCAAAAATTTAAAAATAAAAATAAATTTAAAATTTTTTAAGCTCAATTTTTTTATTTATAATAATTTTGAAAGAAAAATATTTTAAAAATACTTTCAAAGAATTCAAAGTATGTAATATATTGATCCTAAAAACTAGTTTTGTTGGTATTTAATAAAATTATTTATTTATTTATTTGCTTAACATTTGCCCGATTCTTATAATTAAAGTCAAAGGCCAAAAAAGGTCAAAGGACAAAATAATACCATTTTAATATTCAATGGAATTATATTCTGCGTAAATATAACGCACATGAATGTGAAACCAAATAGTGAAACGACTCAATTTGGCTGCAGTGGACGTTGTTTAATATAATAGGAACAAGTTCGGACATTAGAAATCAGACGCCTAATACAAAACAAAAATATAAAGCTCTAATGAAATTAAAAAAAAAACAAATAAAAAATTGTTTAACATATATGAATTAATAAAAATACATATTTTAGTTAGTTTTTTTGTACTTTTTCCCGCAAATTCATCCATATTTTCTACTTTTCTAAGAATATATAAAATCTATAAAAATTACGAGGACCAGTACGTATATATCATACATATATGTGCTCAAGTCTAGCCCTTAACAGAAGTAAGATCAAAATTATAAATTCAAATTTTCGTATATTAAAAATGATAGTAGTAAGATTGATAGCATCACATTTTCTCTTTTGTTATTAAGACAGTTAGTGTCAAAAAATTTGTTTTTACTTCAAAAAATTGCTAGGCGGTACCTAGACGTTTGATAGAGGCCTAACATCTACGTGAGTTAGTTGGATTAATAAATTATTTTTCAACATTTGTAGATTTTTTGTAAATTTTTAATTACATTTTTTATTAAGAAAAGAATACAAAATAAAATAATTTATTCCAAATTTAAACAAAACTCAACAATAAAAAGTTAAAATCCATATTTATTGGATACTTACAAAGGAAAACATATAAACAGTTTTACAGTAAGTTTCATTGTTTTGTTTTGGCAGACTTCTTGTACTCTACGAGAGACTTCTCTTTTGTTTTTACACGCATCTTTTATTTGTGGCATATTTCTATCTTGTTTAGGTACAATTTTTAAAAATCTAATATGTAAATCTTACGATGGCATGATGATGTTTATTCAGTTTCTGTTTAGGTTTACACGCTAGATGAGGAGCCTAATCTATAGATAAAATACAAAATATATCTATTATTACACTTGAAAATTTCAAATAAAATATTGTATTTTTGGGCACATAAAATATTCCTTCTATTTTTTTAGCCCATCTCTTTGGCTTTTCAATTTGTCTGATGCAAAATTTATGCAGAATTCACTTCCATTGAACGAACTTTACTCAATACGGAAACAATCCTTATCTTGATTCAACCATTATTATAATTCTATACATATAATATCACGATTGAATCTGTAGAACAAACACCCTCTTCTTCTTCTTAGTTTCTTGTTTTGTAAGCTTCAAAATGTTTCCTTATTCAAGTTTCTCAAATCTACCAAATCTGTAACAATAAGATTGCAGGATCTTGCTCTAACAGCCACGTCAACAAATATCTGAAAATTTGTTACACAAATTTGGATTTTGCTGCACAACTACATCATCAGATCCTTGTGCCAATCACTTCTTTATCAATTGTTCTAATGGTTTTACATTATTTTAATTTCTGCATTAGATATCTCATTTTTGTTGAGACATTTACAAAGAGATATTCAAAAATATTCAATACAAAGAAACTTGTATTTTAAAATTGAATTAAAAGTAACTAATTTTTAAAAAATACTAAAAACTAATATAAACGGTTGATGGATGAAATCAACCGAAAAAAGGAAACGTATAAAGAAACTTACTAATAGAATATTGATATATAACAAAGAAAAACATGTCAATAGAATAAATGAAAATACTAAAATATTTAGAAGTTTGCTTTAGCTGGACTTAAACGATTACTTTGTTTGTTTATATCTAAAACTTCTACAGAAAATTATTATATTCTTTATATAAAATGAGATAAACACAAAAAATAGTTGTACCTGATAAAAATAAAATAAATATATTCAGATCACGGTAGGAACACAAGAATTCCCTTTTTGGGCTTCGCCTTCTCTTTCTGTACCCAAGTGTTTGAACAGTATCAAGATTCTTTTTCTGTGGTGAAATAGAGAGAAACGTCATCCTGTGTTAAAGATATCTCGATTGTCTCTTGCATACCAAAAATCTTGAATCATTGTGGATCTAGAACTCTAGTAACAAATTGTAAGAAATTTCATTCCAGGAATATCTTAGTTTACGAGATTCAGAAGCACACAACCATGGAGAAACCACTACAAGCAGCTATGGAAGCTATGTATCTCGAAGAGGAAGATGATACCCCTTTCATGATATCCAACTTGCCAGAATACAGCTCTGCCGAAGTAAGTCAACTCAGCATAATAGGTAAGGCTCTAAACCCAGTGACTTAAAAGATGTCAAGCTTGATTATGGATCTACCGAGGAAATGGGGACTTGAAGGAAAAATAAGAGGAATAACACTATCCCAAGAAAAATTTCAGTTTATTTTCCAGCACATGTTGGATTTGGATAGAGTCATGGAGAAAGGAGCATGAACCTATAACGATTGGTCTTTAGTTCTGGAAAAGTGGGTAGAGAATCCCCCGGTGGATTGCTTACAATACCTTCTGCTTTGGGTTCGCATAAAGAATATCCCTGTCAACCATCTTAGGGAAGCAACCATCATTTCTATTGGAGATCTGTTAGGAGAAGTGAAGGATGTGGCATTTGATCCTTTACAACCACAAACGAGAGACTTTGTTAGAGTTCTGATTAAATTCAACATCAATCATCCTCTCAGGAGATACAAAAAGATCAAATGCCCAAATGGAGAGATTATTACTGTGTTCTTTGACTATGAGAAAGTGCAAAGGAGGTGCTATAACTGCCAAAGATTGATTCATGCAAAAGAATATTATCCTCTGCTCTAGCCACCTATGGATGAATCATCTGCACCACAACTCAACATGATCAGAGTAGAAAAGAAGCGAATTACAGACATCTTACAGGAATCTGACCCCTTGTTTGGAGTCCTTAATGAAGAACATGTAGGACCTGATCCAATAACAGGGAAATTGAGAATAGATCCAGAGGTGATGAATAATATGCGGCAATATTTAGTGGCAGCAGAAGGATCTGAACGTCGGGTACGAGAGGAGAGAGTGAAAATATCAGTAGCAGAGGCAGAAAAATGTCCACAAACAAAAAGGTCCATACTAACCCTATCACCTGCAGTAGTAGTTTCAAGAGATATAGATAAAGGGAAAGGCCATGTGTTTGACTTCTCTCCCACTCCCAAGTCTGCATTTGACGGACAAGGCACTTACTATCCAGAAAAGCTAATGGGGGCATCAATTCAAGCAGCCAGAAAGGAACAACATAAGGCACAAGAAGGACTCCATCAGATAAATCCATTTGAAAGGGGGCCAATCTTAGACACCCCAAAGGAAAGAGGCTCAAACCAGTACCAAGAAGGAACAGAAGAAGTTTCAACAGGATCCACAACTGGAACAACACAACATAAAAGAAAGTTCTTTAAGGCAAAAAGAACAGCTCAAGCTGTAACAGTCTACAGACAAGGAACAAATGAGATGATAGACGAAGATAGAAAGACAGGAGGTCTGAAGAGGAAGCTATCTGATGAAGAAGAAAGTTCATTAAAACATCAAAGACTAGAGCAGAACAAGGTGATCCCCTTTGAGGGATCACCAAGGGGTTAATGCGGATAATCAGTTGGAATTGCCAGGGGTTAAGTCTGTCTCAAGACCTGGTAATTCCTTATCTCAGGGAATTAAGAACTACTTATTTCCATGATCTTTTTTTTTTTTTTAATTGAGACATTAAATAGTAGTAATGTGCTAAGGGATATCCATGCATGGTTAGGGTATGATTTTGTGTACACTGTGAACCCTGGAAACCATTGTAGAGGCCTGGCCATTTTTTGGAAAAGAAGCATTAATGTAAGGATATTGCACTCGTATAGTAATATGATAGACTGCCTTATAGGCTATGAAGATTTATCCTTTTTGCAACGGGTATTTATGGGTGTTCTAATCAGAAAAAAAGGATTATGATTGGGAAAAATTAAGCAAATTAGGCTTAGCAAGATCAGAAAAATGGTGTATCTTTGGGGATTTTAACGAGATTCGTCACAATGGTGAGAAGATAGGAGGTCCTTGGCGCAGTGAAACAACTTTTGAACCCTTCAACAATATGCTACAGGCATGTCAACTATCCGAATTATGCTACCAAGGGAATGAATACACATGGGTGGGAAGAAGATATTCCTTGTGGATCCAATCAAGACTAGACCGGTGTTTTGCTAACAAAAATTGGTTAGAAACATTCCCTACAGCTTCACAACAGTTTCTGGAGATGAGAGGCTCCAATCACCGGCCAGTCGTCATCTTTTTCCATAAGCATTCAGCCTCAAGACAAGGTAGATTCCTCTTTGACTAAAGACTGATACATAAAGAGGGTGTTTGACAAGCAATAGAGGATGTATGGAACTGTCAATATGGAGGCCAAAATGAGCTTACAGTAAGTGATAGAATATCAAAAGTTAGACAAGCCATTAGTAGATGGAAGAGATTGAATACTATGAACACTATGGTGGTAACCAGAAACGTACAGCAAACTTTTGAGAATGAAATTTCCCTCCCAAATCCAAGTGCATCAAAACTGAGACTTCTCAAGAAGGAACTCATTCAAGCTGCTAGGGATGAAGAACTCTATTGGAAACAAAGATCTAGGGAAATATGGTTACAAGATGGTGACTTAAATACCAAAATTTTCCATAACTCGGTCAAGATAAACAGAGCATCAAAAAGGCTGGAAATGCTAATTGATGTCAATGGAAACGAGCAGACTAATGAAGCCTCTAAAGGTGAAGTGGCAGTGGCCTATTTCAGAGAGCTTTTTACCTCCTCAGATCCGATAGATTATCAGGCTATCTATGCTGATTTTAGCCCTAGAGTATCGGCCCATATGAACCAGAATATCGTTAAACCAGTATCCTCACAAGAAATACTCAAGGCTGTGAAATCTCTGAAACCGGATAGTTCCACTGGATTTGATGGTATGCCAGCAATTTTCTTTCAAACATACTGGGACATTGTAGGCAGGGAGGTAACCTGTGAGATCCAAAGATTCTTCATCTCGGGAGTGTTACCATCTTCTTGGAACCTCACACAGATTTGCCTGATCCCAAAGACAGCAAAGCCAAATCAAATGAAGAACCTAAGGCCTATAAGTCTATGCACAGTCTTGTATAATATCATTGCAAAGGTGATCTTGAATAGACTGAAACCAATGCTGCCCCTTTTGATTTTCGACAATCAATCTGCATTTGTGAGCAAAAGGTTGATAACAGATAATATTATCATTGCTCACGAGATAAGCCATGCTCTAAGAACTCATCCATCCCTATCTCAATCTCATATGGCAATCAAAAGTGACATATCAAAGGCTTATGACAGGATATAATGGCCGTATATGGAAGCAACTCTGTTAGCATTGGGGTTTGCAAGATCATGGGTGAATGATAATGTGCTGCATATCATCAGTTAATTTCTCTGTTCTAATCAATGGAGTCCCATATGTATCTATAACTCTTGCTAGAGATTTTAGACAAGTAGACCCTATGTCTCCTTTTTTTTATTCTCTGCACAGAAGGCTTGTTTCACATGTTCAGAAAGGCAGAGATATCGAACCACATTCACGGCCTGAATTTTCACGTACAAGGACCATCTATTAGTCTCCTTATGTTCGCAGATGATAATATGTTAGTATGTGAAGCATCATTGAGTGAAGCAAATGCAATTAAGAACATCCTGATTGAATACGAGGCAGCCTCAGGACAGATGGTCAATAAGGACAAGTCGGCCATAACTTTTGGAAATAAGGTGGATACAGAGATTTAACAACAGATTCATCAAGCACTAGGGATAACAAACAAGGGAGGAGAAGGGCTGTATTTGGGCTTACCAGAAGTTTTTAGTGGATCAAAGGTGAAATTGTTTGAATACCTAAAAACAAGGCTGCAACAAAGAATTTGAAAGCTGGTTCATTAAGTCCCTCTCTCACGCAGGAAAGCACACATTGATTAAATCAGTAGCCAATGCATTATCAATCTATACAATGTCGGTCTTCAAGCTGCCAATATTAGTGCGCAAAAATCTCACAGCAACCATTGCTAGATTTTGGTGGGAGGCAAAAGCACATCGCCGGAAAATTCACTGGACTCGAATGGAAAAGTTGTGTTTACCTATCCACCTTGGAGTTTTAGGGTTTAAAGATACTTCCAGCTTTAAAAAAGCACTTTTGGCTAAGCAAGGGTGGAGGTTGGTCAAGAACCCTCAGAGCTTGGTATCAAGGTTCCTTAAGAGCAGGTATTACAGGAAATTGGACTTTATGGAAGCCAAGATGGGGAAAAGTCCATCCTTTGGTTGGCAAAGTATCTTACATGGCAGGGAACTACTCAAGCAGGGACTCCAAAAATCAATACGCAATGGTAAGTCAACCTACGTATGAACAGAAAAATGGATCAAAGGAAAGAAACAGATGCGCTACCCCTTGATAAAACACCCTATCATCAACCTGGATATGCGAATCCATGAACTTATCAATCATGATACGAGAGTTTGGAATCGAAACATCATCCATGACCTCTTTTACAGAGATGATCAAAGGGACATCCTTCTCATCCAACCAGCAACGCAGAGAGAGGATTTCTGGATATGGCAAAAGGAAAAATCTGGATCATATACTGTGAAAACAGGATATGCCTTAGCTGCCGAACTAAAAGAAAAAGAGTTAAAGGACTAGGAGGAAGCAAGACATTCCTTTGTGGAATTAAAAGAAAGGATAAGGGGAATCAATATTGTCTCAAAGATAAAACCTTTTTGCTGGAAAATTCACAATGGGGCTTTAGCAGTGGATGATGCTATAAGGAAAAGGGGAATGAAAACAGACGATCGTTGTCAATTATGTGGTATAGAAGGAGAGTCAATCAACCATGTGTTGTTCTCCTGTCACATCCCGAGACAAGTTGGGCAATTGCTGGAGGATTCCATAACTCGACTCTATTACCAAACTTTCATCATCTTCTAATTATCTCTAATGATCATAGATGGCCAGATGAAATGAGGAGAGCCTGTCCATGGTTCCTTTGGTTTATCTGGAAAAATAGAAACCAATTGCTTTTCGAAGGTTCATTAAACCGACCAGATGACATAGTGTCCAAAGCGAAGAAAGAAGCCGAGGCATGGTTTATGGCACAGGAAATAAAAGCAAAAGAGCAAGAAAATCTCAGACTAATTCAAAGCCACATAGCTAGAGTATGGTCAAAACCACCAAGAGAATGGTTTAAATGCAATATTGGAGCCGCGTATGATAAACTATCACGCTTGGGAAGAGCATCAATGGTACTAAGGGACCACTAAGACATTGCCATTCTCCATGCCCGTAGAGCTTTCTCAAATCAAGGCTCTCTCCAGGAGGTGCACCAAAATAGTACTATTTGGGAACTTGAAAAAATGATCACTCATAACTGCAACAAGATTATGCTAGCTGTTGATAATAGTCTTATAGTACAAACCCTGTTAGATCCAGATTCAGTGCCATCCATTCTAGCTTTCTTGGACATGTGTGCTCAGCTTTTGTTAAGCAGAAATTATAAACGAATCATCTTCATCAAACAATGCAGCTTCTCTTATAGCTTCTAGTGTGGTTCGGGACAAACGGTTGGGCTCATATGTGGCACAATCTTATCCAAGATGGTTACAATCTCTTTTTGTTTCTGAAGCTCTCTCTGGTCAAGCTCCTGTTTGTCTATGATTCTGCCAGTCTCTGATGCTTTCATCAGTTGCTTATAGATTCATTTTTTTGGGCCTCCTCTGTATTTTTTTTCTTGGTTTGCCATGGGTGGTAAAGCTCCTTGTCTTTTAGGCGTAAAAGCCTTCTATTTATCATCGACATTTTTATAAAAGCTTTCTTGTTGACCAAAAAAAAAGTGTACCTGATAAAATTTTACATTCACATATGAAAAAAATTAAATTATATACCATAAATGATGGATAATTTATAAGTAATACTGACAATAGCTTATACAAACTACCATATTCAATTAATCAAAATGATGTATATATCCTCTTGACTAACAACATTAATTTTTAAAAAACTAAAAAAAACATCAAAACTTTTTATTTATCTCTTTCCACCTCTTCTTCATAATTTTCATAGATCTCCATCTCTCTTCTCTCTTCTCTCAGATCACACTCATTAAACTTCTTTTGTCAAATCCAAAACCACACTTCTATTAAGAGATTTCAAGGTCTAGTGTGGCGATGCCTAACTTACTCCACACTCATCAATCTCACTTCGTCTTCCTCCTCCGATCTCCACCGTATGTTCCAGAACAACAGTTTTCCACTTCCCTATCTCGGGCTAATCTCTGTACAAGCCTTTCTGTTCTTCGTATTGTACGGTGTATGGAGAATCAGAGACGAGTGAAGATGGTGGCTAAGAAGATAATGAGAGAACTCTCTGATATGCTTCTCACAGACACAATGTTACAACACGCCGTTTTGCCTGAAACTGCACTCGGAGAATATTGTTACTTCTGTTTTCTCACAACCATTGAGAAGAACGAGTAAGTGTTGGACAAGAGTGTGTTATTTATGATGGTGGAAAATATGTTTTTCTCCACTACGGACAACCTAGTTTAGACATTGGTGGACAAAGTGGTTATATTGTAGATGCAAATGATGATAATTTTGGCTTGATTTTGTATGATTTTCAAACTTACGAGTGTGTGTTGTGTGCAGATAACCATGTTGTAATGGATAATATAACAACGTTTGTGGACTAACCTGCAATGTTGGTGTACATGTATGCAATGATGGTGGACAAACTAGTAATAAGTAAATAGTTGGTATTTTGCGTGATCATCATGCCGTCGAGCTGTATAAAGAGTTTTTCCAAGCCTTATTTTTCTGATATCATGCCTCATTTACTCTGTTCTTATAAGTTTCCTTTGTTTTGCTGTTTATGCATTTTAGGATGATTTTAATTTAATTCAAATCTTTATGTTTTATAAGAAACACATCAGGCACCATAGGGTATACAAACTTTTTATGGACTTATCAGTGTTTCTTAGACTTGATGTGTTTGTATATCAGAATGATTTATAGTTACTTCAACTATTACGTTTTCGTTCAGATTTTAGGCAAAACACACATAAATTGTCCACCAACTGTATGTGGACATAGACAACACCATATAACTTTTCATCATATCAGTTTTAAACATGTCTACTAGACCTCGTAGAGATGCAATACATTGTGTTGTATGCATCAATACCTACAAGAAAATTTTTGTCCACTGGCGAAAAAATTGTGTTTACGTTATATTAGTCATCAGTAGATAGAATCAACTCGAGTATTAGGTTTCACCAGTGTGTCTACTGTCATGATTAGACATGGTGAATAGCTATAATTTGACTTAAATGAGTAAACAAACACATTGAGTGGACACAACTCATAACATACATATGTAATGCTCCTAACGTAACCAAACAATTCAAACACACTATTTCAAACCACAATATATATCATCATGTCCACCATTTGTTGGCATATCTTGTCCACCACATTATAGTGTTGATAAATTAACCGGTCCATCCTTTTCACCTTGATTTTCTTCTTGTCCATCACATTATATACCGGAGTCCAACCTAGTTTGTCCATGAGCAAGACTTATGGTTGTTGCTTGTGATCCTCCAACAATACTCTGCACATTGTGCACATGATCCATAGTTCCTATGCATACTATTAGTGCTTTCAGAACCAACATTTTGCCCACCACGCATTCAATCCATCAGTGTCAGCATGTCCAACATTTATTGGCATTTCTTGACCATCACAATACAATGTTAATTGCAAATCAGTTGGTCCACTATTTTCACCTGCATTGTCTTCTTGTTCACCACATTGTACAACAGAGTCCACACTAATTTGTCCATGAACAAGACTTATGGTTGTCGCATGTGATCCTCCAATAATACTCTTCACATTGTGCACATAAGCCCATGGTTCCCATGCATACTATTAGCGTTTTTAGAACCAACATTTTGTCCACCACCCAGAATGGTGTTACCCAATTCAGCCCTTACGCTCACATTAGTTGAGACCTCACCAAGTACATGGTCATTCAAATTAATATATGGATCCCATTGTGTTTGATATTCACAGTCTATTATATCTTTCCAAAGATCAAAATCGTATTTTCATATAACCATCACAACTATCATACCAATCTTCTCCATTTTCAAATTAACTGTCATTGCTGTCACTAACATGTTCTTTTCCATCACACTTTTTTTATATGTTGTCCCACAACTCAATTCGTTGCTATATTGTCCACCTCCAGTTGCTTCATGTCCACTATGTTGTCCACTATCAATTGCTTCATATTTATTATGTGAGCTAACTGGTGAACCCATATCTTCTGGCCCGGGCATATATAGATTACGTCCACTACCTTCGTTGTTGTCATCCACTGCAGCAAAACCTCTGTGTTCACTTTCAATTATGTTAATTGTTTTGAAGAAGTCATCATGTTCATATGTTTCGAACAACTCTTCCATTCTATGGACTTGTTTTCTGAAGGACTTGCATTACATGGACATATGTCAGAGCCTAATCATCCTAAACTGTCAACAAAATATACATGTTTGATGGACAAAAACATTGGTACCTTTCATTTGGCCTAAGTAGAACACACTTCCTATATATACTTTTAGCAACAACAAAGTGTCAACTTCCTAAATCTAAGCACTCATATTCACTGAGTATTATCATGACAGTTTCATCCATTGCATATCACCTACGCACATAACAACAACAAGGATCATTTTCATAATTTTTCGGTCGTTATTAAAATCCACGCAACATCAAAAACTGGTCCACAATGTAACTCGTGTACAATAAATTGGTTACATACAAATCATTCAATGAAGATCAAATAGGTTTTAAACAGACAGAAAAATACACAACAAAAATTAATGGAACTTACCTACCATTCGATTGCTTCTCTCTTCAACAAACACAAGCTTCACAATGAAGCTTAATGCATAATAACCACAATTAATTATCTATTGTGTAATGCTTTTTGCCAAATTTTGTCACCATTAATGTTATTTACTACAACCTGCTCTCTCCTCCAATTTTTTTTGTCAACCATAACAACAACTATTACTATTTTTCATGTAATTAAACTAGATGCGTTGAAACCCAACAAGGAAGCACTACACCACCTATACTAGGGGCTCTCGACTCTCTCCACCTTTTTTTGTCGCGGCAACACCAATCACCAAGATATAATTCTCTTTTCTTTCATACTGAATGCCACAAAATTATTGTATATTCAACAAAATATATGGTTTATGGCATTTAACACAATATCTTTACGCAATGATAAATTCATAAATAAATATTTTAAAATATTCAAATATATTTCTGACATATCATTTTGTAGTTTTTTCTAATAATTGTATATTTACAAAACAGTACCAAAAGAAATACTACTTCCGTTTCTAAAAGATGATGTTTTAGCTTTTTATTTTTGTTCAGAATGGAGAGAGATAATATTTAGTGTTACTAAATTAATTGATAAATATTAGAAAAAATAAAAATTAGTTTTATTAATATGTGTGAAAAATCCAAGACATCAACTATTCAGAAACGAAGAGAGTAATTAATTATTTCTTACAATTATATATTATAGTTTTTTTGTGAAATATATTATAAAGTTAATTATTTTAAGCAATTATATATAAATAAAAAAATATCACATATATAAATTAAATACCAAAAGAAAAGTTAAAAACTAAAAAAGAAATAATGCGGACATAAACCTAGTTTAATATTTTTAGAATCCTACAATTCCAAAAAAGTTAAACACAGAGCTTGAGGGTGGCGTATAAAGAAACAAAAATAATTAAAACTTTTAAATTTTGTACATTTAAGAAAGAAAGAAAAAAAAAAAACAGATCGGAAAATTCGCTAAAAAAGAAGACTCTTGACTCTTGAGAGAGAGAGCTTCGTGCATGGGCAACAGAACATTTATAGCAGACGATATTCTCTGATTTGAACAGCTTTCTTAAGCAACAACGAAGACTAATCATCCTTTCCTCACTCTAGGGTTTCCTTTTCTTTTTCTTTTTCTTTTATTTGCTTCTTCTTCTTTCCCAGCTTTTTGGGAGATTCCAAGCTCCATCTTGGTGAGTTTTCCCGCGAATCGAGTCGATTATCGGAATATTTTACTTTTTTTTCAATTTGGCTCGATATCTATCTTACTGTAGCTCGTGAATTCATTTTCGGTGACTTGAAGTTGAACAAGAGATTCTTAATTCACCTTCTGTTTTTCGTTTTCTTGTATGATTAATTAATTCATCGCTTGAAACGGTGGGGTTAAGTGCTGGGTGAGATGCAATGCGCTCATATTTTTGTGGTCAATGGCCGAGCGAAAATTAATTGATTTCCATCTCTCAAATCACTGATTAGCTGTATTCTTTGAACTTAATTTTGGTTAAAATCTGAGATTTAAGCTAATGTTAAAAAATGGATGGATTATTGTTGAATGACAGCTTCAGGAGAATCTTTCATGTTCAGCACATTGTGGGGAGAATTATGATTCAGCACATGAAAGATGTTTACTAATTAGAATGAATCCGAATCTATGAAGATCTGATTTGAAACAATGGAAAGTCCACGAAATCCTCGTGGATTGATGTATCTCTGATATCTGGTAAGGCATCAAATGTAAGGTTGGATTCAATGTTCTGAAATCCCCACGTGCTTGTCAAGATGGAGACGAGGTGTGTTTTCCTTGTAAACAGATCTTCCTGCGTTTTTTCCTAAATCAAATTTCTTAGATCTGAGGTTTACTATTGTTTTTCCTCAGGCATGTAGAGAGTGATTTCTCAAATGGTGATGTTTATTGTGGTCAGCTCAAAGGAACACTTCCTCATGGGAAGGGAAAGTACCGATGGTCTGATGGAATTATCTATGAGGGTGATTGGGAAGAAGGGAAAATATCTGGGAAAGGAAAGCTGTTGTGGTTATCTGGAGCTAAGTATGAAGGGGATTTCTCTGGAGGTTACCTTCATGGCTATGGCACCATGACTTCACCTGACGGATCTGTCTACAGTGGTGCCTGGAGAATGAATGTACGGCACGGTCTAGGAAGGAAAGAGTATTGTAACTCTGATGCATATGATGGCTCATGGAAAGAAGGATTACAAGATGGCAGTGGTAGTTATACTTGGACCAGTGGTAATAGGTTCATTGGGAATTGGAAAAAGGGTACAATGTCTGGTAGAGGGGTCATGAGCTGGGCAAATGGTGATCTCTTTAATGGGTTCTGGTTGAATGGTCTTAGACATGGCTCTGGAGTTTATAAGTATGCAGATGGCGGTTTTTATTTTGGAACCTGGTCACGTGGCCTAAAAGATGGGACTGGAGTCTTTTATCCTGCTGGAAGTAAACACCCATCTTTAAAGAAGTGGCATCGGTCCTTTGGTTACGATGACACTGGAAATTTTGTCCTCTCTCATGATTCTTCAATAAATCTTGATGATTTACGGACTTCAAAAGCTGTGTCCCGAAGTCTCTCTGAGATAACTACAACCACTGGACTGACGAGAAATTCAGGTAGAGCTTCGGAGAGGTTTCTTGATGAAAATTGGAGCACCAGTGAGCCTCCAAGAGATTTTATGCATCATGGGCCCTCATCCAAGTCTGCAAGGTCTGTTGATTCTGGTCAAAGCCAGGGACGCGACAAGAACCCTATCGTTTTTGAAAGGGAATACATGCAAGGTGTTTTGATTAAAGAACGCATAATGAGTTCTATTGACATGTCACACAAGGCTAGGCCTTTGGATCGTCCTAAAGAAGTTACAATTAGCGCTTGTGTGTCCTTCCTAGGGGGAAAGTGGAACTATTATCTAATGCTTAATCTCCAACTTGGTATCAGGTAAACAAGATCAAGACACTTATGATTTATCGTTGTGGAAGTTTTTGAACAATTTTTTTCTTACAAATCTTAGTTGTCAAACCTTTCTGAATATTTTCCTCAGTTCTCATATGATCTTGAGACTGAATATTTCATTATGACTTGATAAATGGGTCAAACCAGAACACAAACAGTTAGACCTGCTTGTACTAGTTATTCCTCTTAAGCAACAAATTTTTGAACTTCACAGGTATACTGTTGGGAAAATTACACCAGTGCCTCGGCGGGAAGTTCGTGCTTCTGACTTCGGTGAAAGAGCCAGAATCATGATGTTCTTCCCTAGAGACGGTTCCCAGTATACGCCTCCACACAAGTCCATTGATTTTGCTTGGAAAGACTATTGCCCTATGGTTTTCAGGTAAACCTGTTTTCTTCAGTGATTGCCAGTGTTTCTGAATTGCTGACCAGTGTTTATACGAAATTTTTTGTTTGTCTCTGAATTGCTGATCAGTGTTTTCAATCAGGCCTTGAAATATCAGTTAACAAAAATATTAGGTCGTAAATTTAAAAGGAAGTCTTGAGCATTTAGAAATAGACTAAAAAAAACATATTATCTGTGGAATGATGCAATTTTCATCACATTAAGCTCCTGACGTTTTGCTGTTTTAAATGGCAATTATGATCCACGAGAGTATTTTAGTTATAAACACTTATCTTAGTGCATTCAAGATTATTTCCTCTCAAAAATATTTAATGTGCATCTGCATCATTTCAATGGCATTCCTCAGGAATTTGAGGGAGATGTTCAAACTAGATGCTGCAGACTACATGATGTCTATATGTGGCGACGATGGCCTGAGGGAAATTTCATCCCCTGGGAAGAGTGGCAGTATCTTTTACCTTTCTCATGATGACAGATTTGTAATAAAGACATTAAAAAGATCTGAGTTGAAGGTTTGATAGAACTAACCAAGCTTTTATCTTTGTCCTTTCGGTTTTTTTTGTTCCTCTTTTGAGGATGCTTATTAGTGTTTAGATAGTCTAGTCTTTTTCTTGACTTGTCTATAATTTCCTTAATGTATTATAAGATCTTTAATTTGTAACTTAGAAACATTTTAGTAGTATATATATTATGACTGAGAGAGCATCCTCTTTTCTCTTGTAGGTTCTACTCAGGATGTTGCCTAGGTACTATGAACATGTAGGGGATCATGAAAACACTCTCATAACGAAATTTTTTGGAGTTCACAGATTAAAACTCAAGTGGGGTAAGAAGGTAAGCACTTGTCTGAACTCCCTATATATTAGATGCAGTATATTTCATGTCTTTTAGCATGAGCGTTGTGCTTCTCTGATAGGTACGCTTTGTGGTCATGGGGAATATGTTTTGCACAGAGTTGAAGATTCATCGCCGCTATGACCTTAAGGGTTCTTCTCAAGGGAGATTTACACAAAAGAATAAAATGGGAGAAAAGACTACCATGAAAGATCTTGATCTAGCTTATGAATTTCATATGGATAAGCTGCTGCGAGAGGCTCTCTTCAAGTGAGTTCTTCACTCAGTCTTTGTAATAATTGTTTTGCTTTAGCGTTTTTGTTTGTCTAATTGTTTGTTTCCCACATGGCAGGCAAATTTATTTAGACTGCTCATTCTTGGAATCTCTTCAAATCATTGATTACAGTCTTCTGTTGGGATTACATTTTAGAGCTCCTGATCAACTTAATGAAATCCTGGAGGCTCCCAATGAAATGTCAGATCAAGAAAGTGATAGTGTTGCTTCTGTTGAAGGTAGGCCTCATTTTTTTTTTTGTGCAACGTTGATAATTATTCAGACACTCGTTGAGATAAATCAGGTGATCAGTTTCTCACTGCTCGGTTATGGTATAGTTCTAAGCCTTTTTGTATTGGTATTGTTGGGTTTCATCAGTTGGTTTGCCTCGTGAACCCTCCATTCCTCCAAAAGGATTGTTATTGGTTACTCACGAACCCAATTCCGTTAATACTGCACCGGGTCCTCACATCAGAGGAAGCACACTTCGAGCATTTTCAGTTGGCGAGAAAGAAGTTGATCTTATTCTACCTGGAACTGCAAGGTCAGTCACTTCCTATCTTGACTCTGCAAGATCGCAGTACATAACCTTATACACTATTTGCTTTTTGTCATTCAGGCTACGGGTACAGTTAGGAGTGAACATGCCGGCTCAAGCCCACCACAAACTCCCTCAAGACAAGGAGGAGTCAGGAACAGTGGAGCTCTTTGAAGTATATGATGTAGTGGTGTACATGGGCATCATCGACATCTTGCAAGAGTATAACATGAAAAAGAGAATGGAACATACTTGCAAATCTATGCAGTATGATCCGATGACAATTTCAGCCATCGAGCCAACAAGTTACTCGAAACGGTTCACCGACTTCCTCCTTAAGGTATTCCCAGAAAAAGCATAGACAGATCAAATGGTTCATATTCTTTCTTGGTCATAAGCCATGACAGATTTGAAGGATTTGGCTGGTAATATTTTTGTTGTCCTTATGTACACTAACATTTAGGATCTTATACTTAAAAACCAAGAGTAGATTTGTACCACTTTCTCAATGTGCCTCACCATTGAGCTATTGCTATGTTGGTTGAGGATAGTTATGTACTAATATTTTCTAAATAAAAATTGAAATAGTAAAAAAATACCATCTTTAACGAATTTAGCACTTTTTGTTATTAATTGGTGTTCTGTTTATTAATTTAGAAAAGGTTAGACAATCTGTTTCACCTTTGATACTATTATATGGCATCGAATTTACTCAAATTTAATGGTTCATTCTAATTTACCATCAAATAAAAATTACACATCTATACACACAAATTGAAAGTTAAAACTAGGGATATCAAATTAAGAGATCTCTTTCTATTCAAATGGTGGGATCTTAATGGTAGAAGAAAAGAATAAGCACATATTGGGTCTCATGTACCCTTAACTTTTTTACTCTTAACAACTGTCATTATCCATTACATCAGAGAAAAGATATTCAGAAGATAAAGAACACATACCTGGGAAGTTTGTAATATTTTTTTTTCTTGGATATTCGACAGTTTGNGGGTTTTTTTTTTTTTTTTTTTTTGTCTCCAAGTTAAAAGTTAGAGGTTAGTGTGCTCACTGAGATTCGAACACCGGACAAAAGATGCCCGAGTCAACACCAGTAAAAAGTCAACTGGACTAAAGTTGCTCGGCTTGTCATGGAGCTTTGTTCAAGAATATTGACAATCAAAGAGGAAATTACTCATTAGAAATATCCTACAACGGTCCCACATATGATTCTTTATCACATATTCATCATTAAATCCAAACAAACTTTTATCCATTGAATTTTTTTTATCAAAAGTCCCTTTTTAGTATGAGAAATTCGTTCTATACCATATCATATTGTGTAGACATCTTATATTAAATATTATATTGTGTAGAAATTATAAACATTTCCATATTATGCTTAGTAAAAAATTGTATATAACCCTGATTTGACATGCGTATGTGACAAATTTTTTTTTTAATTTCAGAACTATTGACATTGCCTACACACTTCAGCTTTCACTCTACACATCTATTCTCTCCATTAATCAATTTTTTCATATTTAAGTACTAGAGAAATTGTTTTAAATAATAATAATAATAATTTAAATCTTTTTGAAGAAATCAATATCGTTACTTTTTCTATTCATTTTTTACAACAAACAACAACTTTCATCTTCTACAAAATTCCTTTCTCAAATCGCCGGCATGTATCCGATACAGAGATATCGGAGATGTCGTCGGGAAAGGAGCAACGTTTATCTCCAAGACTGAAGGCGAAACCACCGACAAAACCCTTTACCCCGACCACCACATAAATCATCGCATAAGCCACCACAACAACAATAGAAGAATCTACTAGAGATTCCACTGATAGAACACCCGACGAGTTCATCTAAAACATCCTCTATAATTGCTGCCGACGAAGAAGTTCCTGTCCACAAGAGTCACTGCAAATCGTCCACGAAACATTGTCCACTAAATCGCCCTAACGCTTCTATCCATAAGGAAAACGTCGAACCGTCCACCAAAACCGCTAGTAATTTTTTCCACCACACTCCGGTATCATCGAAAGAGTCATCATAAACAGTTCCATTTATTTTAAAGATTTTTATTTTAAATATTTTTATACGTATTAAAAAATTATTAATTTTTGTTTATTTCAAAATAAAAACGTCATTTCATACATATGAATATAAAGCAATATTAAAATAATATGCATAATGAAAAAATTCTAGAAACTGAAAATACATTCATTATAAAAATGAAAGCATCAGTTAACTTAAAATAATTTTCTCTAAAACATTAGAAAGAAAAGTAGAATATTTATGGACTAGATGATATCCCGCGGTATGCGCATAAATATGTTTTTTTTTTTTTTTTTTTT